>OMOU01044496.1:0-16659 GCA_900312585.1 Malacocephalus occidentalis
CCAATACAAGTGGTAAGCCTGTACTATATATAGGCCACGCGTGTCATCATATAGAGGCGGATCAACGATTGACATCTACACTTCAGCAAGATGCTTCTGCTGCCTTAGGGTGAATGTTATAGATAGAAGAATGTAGAAGAATGCTGTTCTGTTCATGTTCGTCTGGTGTTTGTTTTTCGCATCTCCGACCCTCCCGTCATTTCAGTTGCCAATAGCCTAATTGCCCGCACCTGGTTCTCGGCGATTGGCCCCCCCACCCTGCAGCGACATTTGCATAAGTGATTTATTGAAATATTGGCTGTAGGGCCCAGGTTCTGTCATCAGCGGGCGTCTGGGATTACGCGCACACGTCGGCTGTTTTAATCGGAGCAGTGCTCCGAGGCTGCCCACCCGATGCAAAAAATGTTTATCCACGCATTCTTTAATCCACAGATAATAAAGTGTCATGGATGACAACTTTCTCTTGTGGACTTATCCCTCTGTTCTTTGCGAGGTAAACATTTGTCATTTAGATTTTATGGAATATGGAAATGATAGTCCATGGGACATCCTCAATGCAGGCCACACAAACACACATTCACAATATTTGCATCGTTAATGGATTATTGAAATACAGGTATTTGGGAGAATGCAATGATGGATGGACAGATTCCTCTGATCAAGCTCAACAGTGTGATAGCCTACCCTTTAAATACTCAATTGTACTGTAAGGCTATTACTATGAAGCTCAACGGGCAACGGAGGAACTTGGTTGGAGCCACTGTCGTGTTGTGTTGTCACGTTGCAGGATGTGGAAGAACAACCTACTGCTGTTTCTCAGCCTTTCAGGTCAGATACCCGCTTGTCGTGTGTGTGTGTCTTCTGTGTGTTTGTGTCTCTGTGATATGATGATGAGGTGGGCAGAGGGTAGTGTACTGCGCTTGGTTCTGGATCGTTGTTCAGTTCTGGCGCCGTCTGGCTCAACTGCTACAGCGTGGCGTAACACCGCCAGGGTTAGCACCTTGACATACGTCGTGCATTTGTTTCCACAGTGACGGCTTCCTCCGCAGGGCCGCCGGGACTCCATGCCCCTGCCATCCCCAAACTCTACCGCTATGTGGATGTGAAGATGAGCTGGGCCGACGCTCAGTCGTACTGCAGGGAGCGTTTTTATGACCTGGCCACCGCGGACAACGCAGAGGAAGTAAATCAACTGAACGCGATTCAGTCTGATGTGATATGGATCGGACTTTATGACGACCTCGCCAAATGGCAGTGGTCCTACGACAACCGAGACTACAAAATGGGCCAAGACTTTGGCAATTGGTCGCCAGGTGAACCGAACTATTCGGACGGCAAAGAAAACTGTACAGCGATGAAAAAGAGTACTGGCCAGTGGGATGATTCTGCATGTAACCATCACTACAGTGCAGTCTGCGTTAACGGTGGGCTGGATTGATATTGTTCCATCCAACAGGTTGATGGGGGTCCCTTACCTTTCCTATTAGTGTTTCTGCAAATGTGATCAAACAAATATCTGTTCTAATATACAATATATCCCCCGCTCGTTCTGTTTTAGATGAAGGCAACTACATCTATGTCCAAGACCAAATGAACTGGTACGAGGCGAGGCAACACTGTCATTCTGTCCACACTGAGCTGGCCAGCGTGGGCAGCGAGGCTGAGAACGGCCAAATCTTAGCTCTGCTTGAATCAGACGCATGGATCGGTCTCCACAGACACCCATGGTCCCACTGGTCTGACGGGAGTGAGGTCACTTACTGGAGCTGGCGGGACGGGCAGCCGAACAACAAGATAACAGCTGGAAAAGGGCAACATTGTGCTGCCTTGTATACCTCAGATGGTGTTGAAGATTTAAGATGTGACCTCAGGAAAAGTTTTGCCTGCCAACTCGGGAAAAAAAAACGCTCGACATTCAGGTTAAAGATCGACCTTGAAGCGGACATGATGGATCCTGAGGTTCAACGAGAGTTTGTGAAACAGGTTGGTCGCTTCCTGAGGAGGAAGATTGAATTTGAAATGCAACAAAGCGAGGGGATGTTATCAAAGTCCCCTCTCCTCCCGATTCTCCAAGAAGGGAGGGGGAAGAAGGTGGGGGGGCTCCGATTGTCTTGGAGCATGGAGGGTCTTAAGCCTCCCATACGTCCGACTCCTCAACACCCGTGAGATTGTTTTCGGGCAAAAAAAGAAATACTTCAATACTTGGAAGCGCATCATCGCAAACCATTTCATCGCGTTTGGATGCAATATATTTGTGAACTAGTATCTATTGACATGAAACGTCAACATTAAAATGGGGTTGGAAGTAGCTTGCTGGGAAAAGATTTTTCAAACGCTGAAGTTAAGAGATGCTACCGTAATACCCATGAGTATGAACTACTAACACGCGTCTCTCCAACAGCTCTCTGCCAAACTGGCCGAGGAGGGCGTGACTGGCGTGAAGATCCGCTGGGTTCTGAAGGACGGGCGGGACCGGCAGAGTCACACATGAGGAGCTCTTTGCTGTGGTTGCGTGGTTGCGTCCCGACATACAACCTCTGCGTTCTTCTCTTTACGTTCTTGTGTACTTGCATTCAGCCCATTTTTGCTTTCACCCAAGGACACTTCAAAGTCAGGTTGGGAACAATCAAATAGTTCCCAAAGAGGGTAACACAATTCCTATAAATCCTCGATGCACATTGTTTGCATCGAAGCTTCATTTAATCCATATAACTTATAACCCTACGGCTTAACAGCCAGCACAGTGTGTTTAATCCATACCACTACCGGCATACAGACATCGTGCCGAGGACACGCGTCAGTGGAGCAGATGAGGAGTGCCAGTCATACCCACACATTGCTGAAGTCTGGTCAGGACAATGGAGTGATGGACACTGTCGAAAACCAATCCAGTCTCACGCGTTAAAATGTCATCTGAAAACCCTGAGGCACTTCAGTGCCTCAAACGAAAATCCGACTGAAACGTATTAAATATGTCACTGCTGTCTAGAACCTGTGCAAGTTGTTTACAGAGAACTTTGACAAAAACTTTGGAAATAAAAGGAACGGAAGCAATGGGCCTAGATGTGTCTTCTTCTTTTTGTTTTAACAGTGGCACACATCCAGAGCTAAGAGCGCTATTAATGGAAAGTATATGCAGACCTAAAAAAGAGGCTGGAATAATGTAGAGAGAGCGAGAGGTGGGACACATTTTGGGAGACAATGGCTGTGAGTTCATCCAGTGACATTTGGCTGAATTGGCTCCAAAGAGCAGCAAAGGCCGGGCCCTTGGTCACAGGGGTACAGGACGGCCATACAGAATATTAGCCCCCGGGTCAGTCAACACCGGAGAAGGCTGGTACAGGGGGGGAGTGGCAGGGTTCGCCACTCTATCGATTGTGCTGCACAGAGCTCTTTTGGATTTTTTTCTTGTTCCAATTGATCAGATCGGAATAATAAACATTGAAAGGGGTTCACGTGAACTGCCAAGCGTTTTTCCATGCATGCTCAGCCTTTCTGCACTCTCTTTTAAGACAGCATATCTTGTCATTCGTCCAAGGGGATGAGGTAACCGTACGGATGTTTTTATTTGTTAACGGAGAGACGGCATCCAGGGTCGACAAGCAGAGGTTGTTAACGGAGCAGACCGAGTCGTTAGTCTGGACAGGAGAGCCGTGTGCTTGCCAAGGTTTGTAAAGACAGAGGCGATTGGGAGCAGTGTGACGATTGAGAGTGGGGGAGTAAATCGTGCGGTGGATTGGCTGTCAGCATTGAAAACAATACCCTGTGGTCAGTCAAAGCCAGTGATGCACAGACCATTCCGATTCAGAGTAAAAACCAAATCAAGACTGTGACTGTGATCGTGTGTCGGCCCTGACAGATGACACATTCAAAGACTATTTAAATACTCTGGAGACATATGCTGTTGGTTCTCTTACTGTAGCTTAGCTCGTGCTACAATGCCACATGTGTGGCTTTGGTTCGGGGGCTCCTCCAGGGATTTGTAAATAAAGTCACATGATATGGAGAGGTTTGCAGATAGTGAAGGAGTGGAAAGTAGGATCATTCTAACCATCAAGGACCACAAGCAAATACATAGACTTCATTCCTAGAGAGAGACAAAGTAGGTGTACATATGGTGATCCAAGTATATTATTACATTATCAGCTCAGATATTACATTTATTATGATTCATTTTACAGCAACTTACTGACAATGTAATTACCTGTCAATAATGTAATACATTATTACATTAGTATGTATTACATTACTGGCAGTTATTACATTAACGGTAGTTATTACATTATTGGTTGCTACAGGGCATAATCTCGATTTTGGCCACTTTTTATTTTATTCAACATTCGAAGGATACTTTCACAGAACAGCAGATAAGACATGAAACAAGAACTAAACCCAAACATCGGGGGGAACAAGAAGCAGGTACACAGGTGGTCGGCGTAGACAGAACATAACTCAGACGATAGTCGATAAATCATATGTCCAGCAGGGGGCGCAATAACCCAACACATAATTGGCTCAAGAGGGAGAGAGACGGACTGTGACATGAATATCGCTTTACTTAAAACACTATTCCAGACTACTTTATAATGTCCCACACAAGATATTTGTAAGAGGTACAGATTACACAGGTTTGGACTATGTTTTTTAAACCTCTCCTCGCCTTTTGTATCCAATGCGTTCAGAAGAGCGAGGTTCAGAGGTGCGGAAGAAGTTGCTTGTGGCCATGGAAGAGTCTGTCTGGGACATTGGTAATGCGCAATCGGCTAACCATGGACCTAAAGCCGTGTGGTTCATGTCAACTCCACTGGCATGCAGCCCTCACCGAGGAGTGCGAGGAGATGTAGAGAAAGCGCTCACATTTGCTCAGAACGCCATGACAAATCATGGGAGGTAACACAAAAGTTAACGCAATCAAATTCATGTATTGGACACCAAGCGCAGCCGATGGGATATTGAAAAGGTTTTGAATTGGAATTGGATTTGTATTGAGCATACAGCCGGATTTGAGCTGTGTTGACTTTCAAATGAAGGGAATTTGAGACAAATAAGTGTTTGTAATACTAATCGTATTATTAAAAACTATTAATAAGCTCTCGAGTCTCTTGTGGAAGCCGGTGAGCGACTCTGCTGTGCTGACGTCAGCCGGGAGCGCATTCCACCTCTGCAGCGCCAGCTGGGACTTTGGGGACTTGGAGTGATGCTTGCCTGTTCTTAGTGGCCGACGACGGCCCAAATACAGCATCACCCTGTGCTAAACTTGGTTGTGGTTACACGCTATGTTTGAGTGTTCCTTTAACCATGAATCATTTGGCTTGCTCCTCTGTTGTCCACAAGGTCAAATGAGTCATTTATGGCTGTAATGAATGTGGAAATGACAGTCCAAAATGTGCAACATTTGCATCATTCTCCTATTGTTGTGGTTGAATTTGCCGATCTAATTGGTTTAGTGAAATAGTGGCTGTCGGGCCCATGTTTTTGTATCAGTGGGAGAACGGTGATTGGCGGCTGAATGTATGGATGGGTGATGGAGGGAATGATGGACGGCAGTCTCAACAGCTCCGCAGCGTGACAGCCTCCCCTCCCGCTAGCTCGCCAATCACTGCTGTGCATTCATCACCGCGGCTTTGCATGAGGATTCGCAAACTTCAAAAAGCTCAGACATATGTAATGCACTCGGCCATTCAGCAGGAAACACGTCCACGTCCTGGAAGGGACAGACACCAACGCTGATAGAAGGCACTATCCGCACAACAGAGGTAGGAAGGACACATTGGGTGTCCTCAAAACAAACGGATTTGGATTGGAAATTGAGGACATCTAAAATGACGTGTGGGATGTAATCAAGGCCATTGTAGTCTTTTTATGCTGAATGTGCAACAGATGAACTTGGCTCGATGACAGTCCCACTAAAGTGTTTGTATGTTGCAGGATGTGGAAGAACATACTGGTCTTTTTTAGCCTGTCAGGTGAGATGCCCGTGTGTCTGTGTGCGTGTGTGCGTGTGTGCGTGTGTGCGTGTGTGCATGTGTGCGCGTGTGCATGTGTGCGTCTGTAGTATGGTGAGGTAGTGAAATACCCACCCACCAGTCTGTGCAGTCTGAGGTCTGGCACAGCTTGGCAACAACACTGCCAGGGTTAGCGGTTTAATTCCCAACGGGGTTACATATGCTGAGCCGGTACTATAGTTAGCGATGTCAAATTAATGCGTTCATTTCCATTCATTCATGCCAGGAAAAGTGTAAACAAATGAATACAGATTAATTAAGTTCTATGAAGAACTTGATAGCCAATTTACATTTCTCAACAGCCCTTCTTTGCATCCATAGTGGTAAACTACTAGTAATAGTAATTAGGGAGATTACGAAGAGTAACTGCCATTCACGACAGTATTTTACACTTATGTGTATTTATGTGTATTTATGTGTACTTAAATAATAATTGAATCCTCTAAATACATAGATTTAGGTTTAGTGACAGAACATTAGCATGTTTCACCTGCACAATTCTACAGGGTGGTAGAATATGTAAGTAATTCGATGAATTATTTGAATTGCCTGACAGCGCTAATTGCAATACATTCTGTACTTATTTCTGCTCTAACGGCTTCCCCTGCAGGGCTACCGGGACTCCATGCCTCTGCGATCAGAAAACTCTACCACTATGTGAATGTAAAGATGAGTTGGGCTGACGCTCAGTCATACTGCAGGGAGCATTTCGATGACCTGGCCACCATAGACAACGCAGAGGAACGTATGCAGCTGCAAGACTCCAGAAGCGGGTTTGCACCTGAGCTGATGTGGAACGGACTTTATGATGACCGCATCAACTGGCAGTGGTCCAACGGCAACCGAGACTACAAAATGGGCCAAGACTATGGCAATTGGTTGCCAGGTGAACCGAACTATACAGACGGCAAAGAAAACTGTACAGCGATGACAATGCGTGCAGGCCAGTGGAACGATTATTCGTGCACACGGCTTAAGGGTGCCGTCTGTTTTAATGGTGGGCTGGATTTATAGTCGTTAAGCTACTCGGGTCACCTTATCCATGCTTAATTAAAGAATAGAGATTGGGATACTGAGTTAATTTGTTCTTTTTTCTCCTCATTCTGTTTTAGATGAAGGCAACTACATCTATGTCCAAAACCAAATGACCTGGTACCAGGCAAGGCAACACTGCCAGTCTCTCCACACTGAGCTGGCCAGCGTGGGCAGCGAGGCTGAGAACAGTCAAATCTTTGCTCTGCTTGAATCAGACGCATGGATCGGTCTCCACAGGTACCCATGGTCCCACTGGTCTGACGGGAGTGCAGTCACTTACTGGATCTGGTGGAAAGGGCAGCCAAACAACTCTGGAGATGGGCAGGCTTGTATGGTTTCAGATACCAAAGGGTATTTGAATGATCTGTCATGTAACAGCTTGTATAAATTCGCCTGTCAGGTACGGCGGAATCAACAGTCGTCCTTCAGATTAAAGATCAGCTCTGAAGTGGACATGGCGGATTCTGAGGTTCAGCGACAGCTTGTGGAACAGGTTGGTCGCTTTAATTGGAAACACAACAAAGTATGTTGAAAGTATGTTTGGACTACAAATAAGTTCTATTCTATTCTATTCTATTATATACAAATAAGCATGTTACCAGCCTCATACTGTTTTGGGGGAAACATATTTGTTTTTTTTTACTGGTTCGAAATAATTTCATACCTGAAATATGTATACTTTTGATATTAGAAGCACATCATTGGAAACCATTACATTGTGTTTGGATGCAGTACATTTTTTAAGCTAATATTTGTTCACACCCACGGGGTTCAAGTGCTGAGGGCATTTTACACTCATTCATATGGACAAAATACACCTCGGCAATTACATGAGTATTAACTATTAACGCGCGTCTCTCCGCCAGCTCTCTGCCAAACTGGCCAAGGAGGGCGTGACTGGCGTCAAGATCCGCTGGGTTCTGAAGGATGGGCGGGGCCGGCAGAGTCACACATGAGGAGCGCTTTGCTGTGGTTGCGTCTCGGCATACAACCTCTGTGTTCTTCACGCTGCGTTCTTGTGTACTTGCGTTCAGCCCTTTCGCCGTTATCGAAGGCAACTTACGAATCGGGTTGGGAACAATCAAAGCCTCCTTGCAAAGTCATGGATCCGAGATTTCGCTTGAATATTGCAACATATATTCTTCTGAGATTGTTATTATTAGTATTGCTATTCGTATTAGTAAGTATAAATAGTAGAAGTGTTTGTAGTAGTAGTAATATAATTATTTGCCTTATTAATACTATTAAAAAAAAGTATCCTATGTCATTCATTCTACTGTCTGGTTTTATCAGTTAGTTTGTCCACAAATACGTTGTATTTTGTTACGGTTGGATTGTATTTAGTGTTCATATGGACCACGGTGGTGATTATGTCAATATGATGAATGCAACTGTATTGTCACTGAGCAGAGTGCAGGTAGAGAGTCAATGAAATGCAGTTAGCATCCTATTATTGACAGAAAGTGCAGTAAATACTACAGCATAGGTGATATAAGTTGCAGTATATGTTACTGATCTTTATACAAAGGAGAAGAGAATGGAGAGTGGAAATGTAGTATATAAGTATATATATATGTATATATAAGTATATGTGTATAATAATCCTTGTGCACTATAAAAGTGGCAATAGTAATTGATCAACACCGTCTTGTGGAGACGATGTTCCTTACTTGATGCATTCATCTGTGTTGCTTCTGACACTCACTTTCACCTGTCACTCAATGTTCATCACATGGTTCATATGACACATGACACGGACAAGGCAACAGTCCCGTGTTTTCTTCACACATACTTGTTTTAATGCCCCATGTTCTAATCCAAAGTGAATAGAACTTGAACGTGGCTACATGACGCCTTTGGCTTGTGGCTGACTCCTTTGTTCTTCACAAGGTCAAACGAGTCATTTAGACTGGATTGAATGTGGAAATGAGTGTCTGTGGGATTTCCTGAAGGCATGCCACATTAACAAGCAAACCCTCCTGAGCAACATTTCCCACCACAGCTTTGCATGAGGATAAGCAGACTATTATAAAAGTATGTAACGCAGGCAGCAAAGCCGATAGAAGGCAGCATCCGTACAACAAAGGTAGAACTGACACATTTGGTGTCCTCAAAACTGATTGTTTTTCTTAAATTGAGGATCTATGAAATGACATGCATTTATATATGTAGAGGGCCAGTGGAGGGGCCCCCGGTGTGAATGTGTGATTGTGTGAGTGTGTGCGTGGTGTAGTTGATCAGCCTCTCCAAATATCTCATGACCAAGGAAGGGATGAAGAGAGAGAGGCTAGTCTGTGATCGCCCGTTGGCACGGAGACCGCAAACACCCCCCCCCACCCCCGTTCTTCACAAGGTTAAATCATTCATTTAGACTGGATTGAATGTGTGTATTAACCAAATGCATTCCGCGTGGACTTAGCAACATTTACATCATGTGCTTTAACTATTAAAAATATTCAAATGCGTATAATGTCATGAAATAGCCTCCCCTAGTTCTGGTTTTCCCTATGGAGCGCACACATCAACGCCTGTCACAGAAGAATTAGCATGGCACTGTTTGGCTAGCACGGCTTCATAAAAGCTCAGACTGGTACGGCCATCCGACAGGGAAATCGAGTATCGGAGGACCAACGTTGATAGAAGGCACAGGTCCTGCAACGAAGGTTGGTCCGGCAAATTTGGCGTCCTCAAAACAGATGTTTTTTTGTTGTTGCTTTTTAAAATAAATTGAGGACGTGTGTTGATATCTAGAGGTGCAAGTACTGCATGTAACAAAGGCCATCGCAGTGTTTTTATGCTCATCGCGCATACAGATGAACTTGGTGAACTGTTTTTATGTTGTGTTCCACAGGATGTGGAAGACCATACTGCCCTTTCTCAGCCTTTCAGGTCAGATGCCCGTGTGTCTTGTGTGTCTTGTGTGTGTGTGTGTGTGTGTGTGTGTGTTTGTGTGTCTCTCATCGTTCCCACTGGGGTCACCCATGCTGAGATTGTACGATAATACACGATGTGTTTTCTTTCTGCTGTGACGGCCTCCTCTGCAGGGCTCGTGGGACACCATGCCTCTTCCATCACCAAACTCTACCACTATGTGGAGCGGAAGATGAACTGGGCTGATGCTCAGACATACTGCAGGGAGCATTTTGACGATCTGGCCACCATAGACAACGCGGAGGAACTCAAGCAGTTGCAAGGGTCCTCAAGTGGATTTGATTATGCCTCTCAACAGATATGGATTGGATTTCACGATGACTTGAACAAGTGGCAGTGGTCCCATGGCGACCAAGACTACACAATAGGCCAACATTATGGCAATTGGTTGCCAGGTCAACCAGACTACTACAAGGGCAAAGAGAACTGTACAAAGATGAAAATGAGTACAGGCCAGTGGGGTGATTCTTTATGCAACCAGGTTTTGAGCCTGGTCTGCGTTAATGGTGGGTATATTTCAGGTCATTCATTATCCATGTTTAATGAAATAATATAGATTGTGATAAAGTTCATCTGAAACCATATCACGTCAATGTTTTTGTACCCCCCTCGTTCTGCCTTAGATGAAGGCATCCACACCTATGTCCGAAACCAAATGACCTGGGACCAGGCGAGGCAACACTGCCAGTCTCTCCACGCTGAGCTGGCCAGCGTGGGCAGCGAGGCTGAGAACGGCCAAATCCTAGCTCTGCTTGAATCAGACGCATGGATCGGTCTCCACAGACACCCATGGTCCCACTGGTCTGATGGGAGTACAGCCACTTACTGGAATTGGCTAACCGGGCAGCCATCCAACAGTCAAAGCATCCAACATTGTGCTATTATGGAGTTTAGCACAGGGGGTTATCGAGATAAGAATTGTGAAGAACTGCGTTATCCCGCCTGCCAGGTACGGCAGAAACAACGTTCAACCTTCAAGTTAAAGATCAGCACAGACGCCGACGTGACAGATCCCGAGGTGCAACAGCAGATGGTAGAACAGGTGGGCTCCTGAGGCGGGAGAGCAGCAGTCTGCAGCTAATGGCAGCTGCATTCGGTGATATAAACGACTACGCTATACAATACAATGATATGAGAAGTGTGTTTGTTTAGTGTTTGAATGCATACATTTTACAACTAGAATGTGTTAACACCCGTGGGGCGGAGGCGTCGTTTATACGATGATCGCTAGTTCGTCAACCAAATGAAGCACAAATACATTTTTTTTAACGCACGTCTCTCTCTCTGTCTGCCAGCTCTCTGCCAAGCTGGCCAGGGCAGGCGTGACTGGCGTGGATCTCCGCTGGGTCGGGCAGGACCTGCCGAGTGAGGAATGAGCCGCGAAGTCTGCACACCGGGGGGGGAAACGGCCCTCCTTTTGCCCCAGAGATTCTTTTTGAACACACGTCAACACACACGATAGGGGGCCAACGCACGCACGCACGCACGGCGAACTAAAGATGCAATGTCATCACATTAACTTGGATTTGCTATTTTAATTTTTAAACGCACTCCCGTGTTAATCCGTGGAGTGCGCACACAAATGTGTTTAGTGAGCCAATACATCCCCGGGTGTGTATTAGAATCACTGTGCACTATAGAAGACATCGCTAATAAAAGAATACTGTGTGAACGTCACCTGTGTGTAGTCATGTTCCAGAATGTAAAGTAAGTTGCATGCAGCAAGTTAGATACAATACATCCATGATGTGACAGAAGGAGACGAAGCCTACTTATATAGTGCAATAGTATAGCAGGGTGCCTACTCTAGGCCTAGCAGTTCTCCAGAGAGGCCACGCCTCCCTAGCCAGCCCTCCAGAGAGGCCCCGCCTCCCTAGCCAGCCCTCCAGAGAGGCCCCGCCTCCCTAGCCAGCCCTCCAGAGCTGTCATGCCGACATAGCCAGACTTCCAGGGCGGTGCCGCCCATATAGACAGTCCTCCAGAGCCACGTGCCCGGCTGCTCTGTCCCCAGCCGGCCCTCAGCGCCTGTTTTGAACGAGGGCTGAGGGATGGCCTTAGATTAGCATTGAATGCAAATCACGCCTGTAAAATAATTAGCATGGCTTTGTGTGTTGTTATAGCAGACTGTTCTTACAATAAAAGCTCAGACAGTCAGTCAGCCATAGAGTCTGCCATTCTTCAAGAAACGGCAATCCAATCCAAGGATCAGGAGTTAATTTATAGCAAAGCTGAGAGACTAATTTCAAACACAGGTAGGAGCAACACTTTTCTGCGTCCTTAATGCACACTTTATGCATCAATATCTAGATCTGTGGGGTGCGAGTACTGCAGTCAGTGATGGCCATTATCGTCTTTTTATGTAACAGATGAACTTGGTTCTTGGTGTTTCTGTGTTGTGTTTTCATGTTACAGGATGAGGATGAACGTGTTGGTCTTTCTGAGCCTGTCAGGTCAGATACCTGTGTGTGTCTTGCGTGTGTCTTGTGTGTGTCTTGTGCGTGTCTTGTGTGTGTCTTGTCCGTATGTCGTTCGTTGTATTGGAGTGTCTCTGTAGCGGTTTGACTGCCTTTGGCCGTGTGACTCGTGTACGGAATTTTTGACATTGATTTATAAAACCTTGTGTACGCAATAAAATAATAATTCAGTAATTATAATAATATTTTAATATTGAGCGGACTCTGAATTAAGAAATGCGTAAGAAAAGCAAATCTACTGGCACAATTACAAATAACATTGCTGGTTTGAATTTGCTCCAAGGCCAGCACAATATAAAAAAAGCCACGGTGGGCATAACCAGTCAAAAAGTACTTTCACCAGTGCAAAGGGAAAAAAACAACGATCACAAATCGCAATTCAAGCTGTCAACTGCTTTTAGTATAGTTTAGCTCTCATGCAGTTTCTTTGTCCCTCTGTATTTCCCTCTCTGTGTCACACGAGTGGCCATTTTTGATTCCGCATGGAACCCAAGTTCAGCATACGCCTGAAACCAGTTTCACCTGAACCTCTTGTGACGATAATGAACCATGATACTATTGTCGCATTGCTTATAGTATATACAGAGACACTCATAGACAGACAACGCAAACTAATTCATAGTAATAAGAAACAAATGCGCACCTTTGTCCCAACACAGTAATGCTCCGTCACTCCTTTGCTGATAAAACAAGGCTCGTATATTTTCAGCAGCGTAAAAATAAATAAACAACTCCGCATGCATTTCTTTCTGCTGTGACGGCTTCCCCTGCAGGGCTACTGACACGCCATGCCTCTGCGATCACCAAACTCTACCACTATGTGGATGTAGAGATGAGTTGGGCTGACGCTCAGTCATACTGCAGGGAGCATTTTGATGACCTGGCCACCGTGGACAACGCAGATGATCTACAGCAGGTGAAAGCGTCCAGGAGTGGGTTTAATTATCAAAGGGACAGGATGTGGATCGGACTTTATGACGACCTCACCAAATGGCAGTGGTCCTACGGCAACCAGGAGTACACTAGGGACCAACACTACGGCAATTGGTTGCCAGGGACGCCGGACTTCATAGGTGCCGACGAGAACTGCACAAAGATGACAAAGAGCACGGGCCAGTGGGATGATTCTGCATGCAACCAGCTGTACAGTGTCGTCTGCGTTAACAGTGGGTGGATTTATATTGTTACATCCAACAGATTCATGGAGAAAGGGTCAATTTAATGTAAAGTAGAGAGTATCGTATTTAAGGCACACATTGAGATCAGAACATATTTTGACATTCAGCTAATCAGCTCATCATTGTTTAATTAAAGAATATCAATGGGGGTATATAGATTAATCTGATCTAATATCTTACTTTTTTTAACCCCTCGTTCTGTTTTAGATGAAGGCAGCTACACCTATGTCCAAAACAAAATGAACTGGTACCAGGCAAGGCAACACTGCCAGTCTGTCCACACTGAGCTGGCCAGCGTGGGCAGCGAGGCTGAGAACGGCCAAATCTTTGCTCTGCTTGAATCAGACGCATGGATCGGTCTCCACAGAAACCCATGGTCCCACTGGTCTGACGGGAGTGCGGCCACTTACTGGCGTTGGAACACGCCACAGCCAGACAACTACGACGGCCACCAGCACTGTATATACACGACCTCAAACAGTTTTGTTGACATCGGATGCGGCACATTGTGTCCCTTTGTCTGCCAGGAGCGTCAGAAACAAGGCTCGACCGTCTGGCTGAAGATCCGCTCAGAGGCCGACATGATGGATCCCGAGGTTCAACGGCAGATTTTGGAACAGGTGGGTGGGGGTGCCAAGGTAGGAAATGACAACCACTGAGGTCCACACATTCTAGATCCTGCTAAACACGCATGTGAAGCACAACACGCTCCAGCTAAAACATGAACACCATTAAAGCATGTCTCTCTCCACCAGCTCTCTGCCAAACTGGCCAAGGAAGGCGTGACTGGAGTGAAACTCAGCCGTGTTATGAAGGACGGGCCTGACCAGTAGAGTGAGAAATGAGGAGCTCTCAGCTATTATTATTATAAAATAATAATAATAAAATAATGAAATAATTATTGCACTACTACTACTATTATTTCTATTGCTGTTGAGTAAAATAGAGAAATTGAATCCTAGTTTTATTGAATTAAGTCTACTGTGTACACAAAAAAATATGTGGGTTGTTGGGTTTTGGGTACAAGTTTAGTGTCATATTATATTACTAGGATGTTGGGGATTATATCAATATCAAAAACCTGTCTGTTTACACCTGTGTTTCCTCTGCTGTATCTTAGAATCACTGTGCACAATACGAACATCAACGATAAAACTGATTGATGGGCCACCTGTTCCATGCCGAATGCATTCATGTGTATTGCTTTATTGTTTTGTTCCAATGCAAAAAGCGTTCCTTTCCGGCTTCAAGTCCATTTTTCTAAACCACCGAGATGCCTGCCGCCGATGGTCACTTGGATACCAGACATGTCGCTGCTCCTTGTACATCCAATTCTCGGCGTGCCTGTATTTGCATGAAGCTTAGGGCTTGCAAACCGCGATATGTTATTCACAATTCACCCGGCATTTACTGAATGCTGTTAGAGTGAATTCAGTTAGGGGTTAGCAGGCGGAGGTGTGGTCGGTACAGCACGGGTGCGGGCAGGAGCCTGGCCATTCAAGGCTTGAACAATAAAAGTGAAATGCGGTCGACGACTGATTCATTGTTGCCGGATCTCATTCTCGCTACGCCTTGTTTATCTTCCCCTGCTTTGAGTATGATGTCATTCATTGCACGTTATCATTTGCAAAAACGCCATTTAACTGTATGCAAAAGAACGTTAAACGCATTGACAACAACAACCTAGTCAATGCTGCGAGTTAAAACGACATTTAGGAGTGCTGAGGACGCCCCCTGTTGTCAGGGAATGGGTACTACCTCACATCGTCGCAGCAGCGCGTACCGGGGAAAACAACTGAACGCTTCACAGGCAAGATGCAGGTGTGTACGCGCACGCACCCGTGCACACGCATGCGTGTGCGTGTGTGTCGTGGCACATGTAAACACATGACTTCTGACGGGTACTTCTGAGTGTTGATAGCTCTATCGGTGGGACATAGTTTCTAACACTGAGTTAGAACATGCGTGTAGACACATGTATTCATTTACTCACGCATAGTCTCTCTCTCTCTCTCTCTCTCTGTCTTTGTCTCTCTCTTGTTTTCCTTCTTACATGTTAACACTGTCCAACACACACACACACACACACACACACACACACACACACACACACACACACAGACAAATGCACACAGTCACACACACACAATAAAGCACACCCACAATGAAACACACACTCAGTGTCAACAGAATGTAATCAAATCCCCCTCCTCACTCTGCTTGTCTCTCTCTCTCTCTCTCTCTCTCTCTATCTCTCCCTTTCTCATTTTCATCCAGTCCTCTCCAACTCTCTTCCAGGTTGACACCTATGAATATAATTAACTAATATATTCAAAACACAATGTGTTAGAGCCATTTTTGCATATTTTGTTTGATTATTATTATTAATAATAATATTACTGAACTGGAGCATAGCTGTTTAGGTGAAGTTTATGATTTAATTTGATTGTTTGATTATTCATAGTTATGATAAGTCACCTCCCAGGAAATGAGGACAAAAGGGGAGTGTGGCACAGGTGTCTCGGATGAGACAGGGGAGAGCGACAATGTTTTCAGACCGCTCTCTTTTTCGTTTACTTTTCTTTTAATAATCGTAACCTTTAAGTTGTGTATGGACACTGCAAACGGACACAAATTAAACGCTGTTTGTGATTCAAGAGAGGCAGTGATTGTTTTCATTGGAGCGCGTCACAACCACAGCAAACCCCTGAACAAAGGACGGCGACGCGAAGCCGGTGGTCGGTTAAAATGCCGTCACATTTTGTCTGAAAACAATGCAACCTGTGGATATGTGGATGATCCAACGCATCGGAACAAGCGCTGGACCTTTATGGACCTGGACACAGACATCGGCCTCAGCGGACTCGTGAGTAAAAGTCTGGAAGTTATGAAGGAACGAAATGTTAAATAAAGGAAATCAGCTTCATCGGGCAATTTATTAAGCACACTGACAAACAAAACGAAATCCAATGATGTCTTGAAGCATAAAGTTTTGAATGGAAAATGGAAATAAATGTCTTGTGGAAACGCTTCTCA
>OMOU01044498.1:0-11896 GCA_900312585.1 Malacocephalus occidentalis
GAGAGAGGGAGAGAGAGACAGAGGGAGAGAGAGAGGTAGAGAGAGAAACAGGGGGAGAGAGAGCGAGTGGGAGAGAGAGGGGAAGAGAGAGAGACAGAGGGGGAGAGAGAGAGAGACAGAGTGTGTGAGAGAGACACAGAGTGGGAGACCGAGGGGGAGAGAAGGGAGAAAGGAGAGAAAGGGGAGAGGGTGAGAGAGGGGGAGAGAGACAGGGAGACAGAGACAGAGGGGAAGAGAGGTAGAGAGAGGGGAGACCGAGGGGGAGAGAGAGAGCTAGAGGGGGAGAGATAGAGAGAGAAATTGATATTCAGAGAGAACACAGCATTTAAACGAATCTACATTCTATTTCTGTTTTGTCTGTTTTTCAGTGGCTTTAGCATAACACTACCGCGTATCATTTGGCAGATAATTATAGTCAACAACTATACTATACATAAACATAAATATATCGCTTCACATGTTATACACTGCAAGCTAGTTCCAGCTATGCAAGCTAATCCATGCTACATCAGCTATTCTGTGATGCGCAAGCTAGCATAGCTATAGCTCAAACTCCACAACCTAGTCCCTCTAATTGTTTCCCTCCTTGTCAATAAAGTTGGCTGCCTTGAATCTGAATCTTCAAGCTAGATCCCACTACACAACCGACTCCTTGCCACGTAAACGCAAGCTAGCCCTCGCTACACAAGCTGGCCCTCGCTACGCAAGCTAGCCCTCGCTACGCAAGCTAGCCCTCGCTACGCAAGCTGGCCCTCTCTACGCAAGCTAGCTCTTGCTACGTAAGCTAGCCCTTGCTCCACAACATTATCGTCATTCAAGGCCACTGCCACGCAAATGTCCTGCCCGGGATTAATAAACTACAATCTTATCTTATCCTACGCAAGCTGTCGCTGTTACGCAAGCTACTACAGTTCAGTTTCTGTGTGGAGTTTCCATGTTCTCCCCGTGCTCCCTGGGGTTCCTCCATATATATACACATTGTATATATAACCCCTCTAAAAACATGGAAGAAGACCGTCACCTGACCAGTGGCGGTTGGATCGAGGTGGTCCCCGGGCGCTGCACTAGCTGCCCACCGCTCCTGGCCTGACCGCGGAGGAAGATGGCCATGGATGGGTTAAAAGCGGAGGAACAATTTCACGGCGGTGTGTGTGTGTGGGGTGGACTGGGAGGGCCGCCGTGCACGGGTGTACATGCATGGTGTGACCGTGACAATAAAGACGGGGGTTGTCCGTCCACTAATTATTATTATTATTTTTTTTTAAAGATTTTGGGTTCACGTGCGCTTTAATAAAACAAATGCCTTGTTATATCACTATGCACATTTAAAGTCCAAATGAATGTTGGACTTTAGCTACTTCTTACTGTTAATTTGATACCAAAAAGATTACAAATTCCTGTTTCAGTCTGATTTTCATAATATCAATATTCAGAAACAAAACAATGTACTTTGTAAGATAAAAAACCAGGCCTATGTAAATCAAGTTGTTTGCATGCATAATTGCACCTCTCATCAAGCCAACTCCGCATAGCTGAACTATCTCTAAATAGGCCATCGCCAATCAAACTAATGATAACCTGAACACGGTACATCATTAACTCTGCAGCGGGTGGAAAGACACAAGTATGTCACAACAAGTCCTGCCTCAGTTTCTCTCAGCTTTATAGCTTTATTTGTATTTGAGGGAGTGGGGCTGCAAGCCTGTGGTGGGCAATCAGTGCACCACAATTTAAGTCAACCACCTGCGCGCGCATGCACTGGCATGCTAGCTAGCACACCATCTGCAAGTTTTATGCTATGAATGTCAAAGCGGCATGACTTGCATGTTTTGAAAACGTGATGGAAAGCGCAATCAACATTTGAACACTGAGCAAGCTGGCGTAGCGCTGACGCGGGTGCCAGCTCCCAGGTGTGTGTGTGTGCCCTTACCTCCACCAGGCCGCAGTCACAGTCCTCCCCGTTCTCCAGGAAACCGTTGCCACACACGGAGGGGGCCACCAGGGCCTGGTAACTGGGCTTGTTGAGCAGGCACCCTGGTGTCCGTGAGTTCAGGTACTGCTCGTAGTTGGCGATGCTGCAGCTGCTAAAGGTCTTCGGGATGTCCCAGCTGAGGAAAACAATAACACACGACAACAGACTTGGAATTTCAGCCGCCCAGAAAGACCCTGTGTTGCACTATACCTTTGTCCAATAACACATTTTGATTTTGATTTGGCACAAAAAACAAACAAGCATAAGACACACAAGGTTCACACTGATTGCAACAGACAAGCAGTGCAGTGAATAATATAGCACCAGCTAACAACAACAGCAATGAAGCTTCCACCAACTTTTCTCCCCCCTGTGGTCCGGTCGCCAGTTTTGCAGCATTCGAACCAGGACAAGCATGTTCAAGAACAGTTTCTACCCACAGGCAGTGTACCTACTGAACTGCTAATCACTCATTTAGTGGGCTTTTTGGGCTATTGGACTGTTATCAGACGATTGGACAAATGTACTATTATTTGACTTACAATTACATTAGACTTACGCTGTTGGATTATTAGACTATTATTGGATTCACACAGTTGGATTCTTTTTTCCCCCCCAAAGAATCGCAACCATATCATGGTGGGGGGGGTATGGGTGCCCCCGTGACCCTGGAAGCTGTGTTGTCCGGGGCAATAGCCCCTGGTAGGGTCTCCCAAGGCAAAGTGGTCCCAGAGGAGGGGCCAGACTAAGAGCGATTCGAAGACCCTAATATGAAAATGCTTCACGAAATGATGGTCAACTCGCCCAGACAAGGGAAACCGGGGCCCCCTTCTGGAGCCAGACCTGGGAGGGGAGCTCGTTGGTGAGCGTCTGGTGGCCAGGCCTGGATTCATGGGGCCCGGCCGGGCCAAGCCTGAAAGGATGACGTGGAGCCGCCTCCCTGTGGGCCCACCGCCTGCAGGGAGAGTCAATGGGGTCGGGTGCACTGTAAACCGGGCGGTAGGCAAAGGTGGGGTCTGGGTCGTACAGATCCCCAGCATCGCTGACTGGTTCTAGGGATGTGGAACGTCACCTTGCTGGCGGGGAAGGAGCTAGAGCTGGTGCGGGATGTGGAGTGGAACCAACTAGATATGATTGAGCTTACCTCCACGCACAGCACTGGTTCTGGTACCAAACTCCTGGAGAGGCGCTGGACTCTCTACATTTCCGGAGTTGCCCAAGGTGTGAGGCGCCAGGTGGGTGTGGGGATACTCACAAGTCCCTGGCTGAGCGCCACTGTGTTGGAGTTTTCCCCGGTGAATGAGAGGGTCCCCTTCATACGACTGCAAGTCGCTGGGGGGAAAGCTCTGACTGCTGTCTGTGCTTATGCACCAAACAGCAGTTCAGAGCCTTCGTGGAGTCCTTGGAGGGCATCCTGGAAAGGGTTCCATCCAGGACTCCATAGTTCTACTGGGGGACTTCAACGCGCACATGGGCAATGATGGAGAAACCTGGAGGGGGGTGTTTATAGGATCTGAACCAGAGTGGTGCTTTGTTGTTTGACTTCTGTGCTAGTCATGGACTGGCCATAACAAACACCATGTTCGAACATAAGGTGGCTCATAAGTGTACCTGGTACCGAGCCACCTTAGGCCAAAGATCAATGATTGACTTTAGTCGTATCAGCAGATCTGCGGCCGCATGTTTTGGACACTTGGGTAAAGAGGTGCAGAGTTGTCAACTGATCACCACCTGGTGGTGAGTTGGATCAGACGGCAGGGAAGGCTGCTGGACAGACCTGGTAAACCCAAATGGGTAGTGAGGGTGAACTGGGAATGTCTGGTGGAAGCCCCTGTCCGTAGGGTCATTAACTCTCGCCTCCGGAAGAACTTCTCTTGTATCCCAGGGGGAGGTTGTGGACATGGAATCCGAGTGGGGCATGTTCAGAGCCTCTGTGAGGAGCGGCGGCGAGGAGCTGTGGTCAGAAGGCTGTCAGTGCCTGTCGTGGCGGCAACCTAAGAACCCGCTGGTGGATATCAGCGGTGAAGGAAGCCGTCAGGCTGAAGAAGGAGGCCTTTTGGGCTTGGTTGGCACAGGGGTCTCCCGAAACAGCCGAGTTCGGGAGACCTCCGTCTGGTCTACAGATTGGGAGCCACTGCACCGGAGTAATCTGCTCTCTGGGTACCTGAGAGCCCCGGCCATGATGCAGCTGTCCCCTGAGCAGGCGCAGGCGCTGGAGTCATCATGGTTCATGCCCAGGTTGTGGCCCATCTCGTGGGCCAGTGTGGCCCCAATGGCGATGGCTCTGTCTGCGTGGTCCTGAGACAGAGAGACGGACGTTAACCTTGCTTAAAAACAGGGCCCCTACTGGAACCACCAGGCATGATGTTGATCACAAGTGGGAAATGTCCACCCAAATGCATGTTGGATAGATCAGACCGCCCAATGGACTTTGCCTTGTAGGCTGATGGGTTGATCTATCAGACATTTTGGTGGATATGTACCACTTGTGGTATCACTAATGGGTTATTTAACCTTTTGTTGAACCAGGCGAGACTCATGGAGACCTCCCTTCGAGGCCACAGATGCTGCAGTATTGTTTTTCCCATGAGGTGTTTTAAATTTAAATTGAAACAGGATTGGACAGGTTGTGATGTTGTGCTTGTCCACACAGGCATTTGTTTCACATCAGGCCAGAAAACAAAAGAGATGCCTCATTTTGTTCTTTTATTTTGTCTTGTCTGTAAGTCGTGAGCAAACACAAAGTTGCTCGTATCAAACTTCAATGTGCTCACTCAATATATTTACCTCATATTTATAACCAAAAGTGTTAATGTTCATGTCGCGCTAATGTTATAATATTTTAATATAACGAATACAACATCGATGAAGGATACAGTGCATCCGGAAAGTATTCACTTCACTTTTTCTACATTTTGTTATGTGCCTAATTCCAAAATGGATTCCATTCTTTTTCCCCCCAGAATTCTACACACAACACCCCATAATGACCGAGTGAAAAAGGTGTGAGTGGCCCAGCCAGAGCCCAGACTTGAATCCGATTGAACATCTCTGGAGAGATCTTAAAATGGCTGTGCACCGACGCTTCCCATCCACCCTGATGGAGCTTGAGAGGTGCTGCACAGAGGAATGGGCGTTTTTTATTTGTAATACATTTGCAAACATTTCAAAAAAATGTTTTTCACGTTGTAATTATGGAGTATTGTGTGTAGAATTTTGAGGAAGACAATTAATTTAATCCATTTTGGAGTAAGGCTGTAACAAGCTGTGAATACTTTCCGGATGCACTCTACATCGCTGATTAGAATATTTGAGTCCCAGCAAGTTTTTTTTTAAAACTTTGATTCACTTCTATATTAATCCAGAGAACAACAGATTTTTTTGTAAACTGACAGTTTAACTGATAGTGTTAATAATAATAATTAAATAAATCAAAAGCATATTGTTGGATAACTTAAACTGTCATTTACCCTAGTTACAACATATTTCATTAGAAATGTATTTTCTGATGGTTAAGATAAATTGGGTTGTTTGTTATTTTCTGTATTTGGTTACATCTTCCCACAGACTATGTGCACACTTCTAATTCAATATCGTAAAACATCTTAAAGAAACAACACATTTCATAGTTCCTTTTTTCTTCTGCCAGTTTAGGATCTTGGGAAATGTTCATTTCATTGTGTTGAGACTTAATGTCAATATTAACCAACAAACTTATTCACTTCCTGAAGCAGATTCGTTTCAACTTCCTTGTTTCTTCTTCAGAAATAACAACCTTGTGACCCATTTATGAAATAACAAATCTTTATGTCTGATGCTGATGATGACAGAAAGGGAGGTTATTTTGGGTCATTTTTGATCATACAATAATACACCCGATTTTCTGATTCTTTCCTTTCAATTGTTCTATTTGTGATATCTGTATTGCTCTTTTGCACATTCCGCTGAGCATCGCCCCTTTCTCATTTCACTGCACATCCTGTATGTGTATGTGACATTTAAACTTCTTGAATCTTGGGGAACTTGGGGAGGTCACAGCCGTGACCCGAGCTAATGGTTGCAGATGCGTAGCGAGCTTCCAAGTCCCACTTGCAGCAGACAAGAACATGTATTCTCCACATGCATGACAACCGCATCGAGCAAAGCTGACCTCTGAGCAACACTTGACTTCCTGGGGTTCAGCAGGAGCATCCACATCCCCAAGCCAGTGGCGATCTAAGATGCTGACACGTTGGGACGGTGGACGCTCGGGGGTTGGAACCCAGGAGGGCCGACCCCCGAGCTGCTCACCTCAGCTGCTCACCTGCACCACGCCCGCAGAGTGGCCCGAGCACAGCGTCCCCACATAGGCCAGTCCCACCGTGGCGCCCTCAAAGTCAATAGCGCTGGGGAAAACACACAACATTTAGTTAGCATTACATTATTTAAAAAAACCTGTATTAACGGCATTCACTTTACATGCAGCGATCATCGTTGTATATCTAGTGTGTGTGTGGATACAGTGTGTGTGTAGATGGCGTCTGTATGTGTGTGTGTGGATGCAGTGTGTGTGTGTAGAGACCTGATGAGATGAGCGTTGTCGTGCTTCTTCTTCTTCACCAGCTCAGTGTTCCTCCACTTGTTGAAGGCATCCAGCGTGGCTCCGGCCGAAGGGACGACCAAGATTTGGTCCTTGGAGGACCACACCTCCAGACCGACCAGGGCTACAAAGGTGTTCATAGGCTTGTACACCTGCAGGCGGAGGAGGGGCAAGGAGGGAAAAGCTTTGATGGGCAAGGTTCCGGTCTCGATGTTGGGCAGCCCAGGCACAACTAGTCCTGTAAGTATACATTGATAGCATGCTGCGACACATGCACACAAATGTAACCCACCTAATATTAAAATGACAGGAACAGGAAGAAACGTCACCCTGCTACTGACCAATTGTGGGAAGGGTCTGTTGGCAAAGCCAGGCAGTGGCAAGTCTTTACATAAACAATGTATATGCTAAATGCAAAAACAAAACAATTGAAAGAATGCAATGCATTAAAGAGAAAGATATTCAGCCTCAAATCATTGTTGTCAGTGATTTAGTGACGTCTAATTAATTACCAAACGAATATGGTCACGGGGAAATTAAAGGTACAGCCACCGACATATTAAGCTATTCACTCAGGTTGTCATTGCTGGTGTCTCATTACCAAGCGAACAGAACGATCATCAACGCCCTCGTCCCATTTGCAGCGACAGAAAGAAGTCAGAATCAACAGCCGCTCGGCCGCCCTGACTCACCATGTTGACGAAGTTGACCACCTCAAACAGTCGGCTCCTCAGCGCCTCCTTATCCCTCTTCATCTTCAGGTACTGAAATGCATCACATCCTGTCGTTAAGCATAAGAATGTTGCCTCACTGTTTAGCTTCATGTGCTCACTGACACAGAGGTGAGAACACACACGCAGTGTGTGTAATAGTTTCGCTGTAATCGAGTGAATGAAGCAAACGCCGGTACTCCTACTACCATACTGTCTGGAGATTGTGTGTTTTTATTCACGCGGGTACCAGTACCGGTAGCTGTTGTACCAGCTCCTCCAAGTACAAGTAATGTTCTTGGAGGAGCCACCTCTACTTTGTGTCAGTTTTGTGTGAAGGGCTTTCAAACTTTAACTTATTTCAAAACATTTCAAGTTATGACCTTTCAAAACTCCAGTTCTGTATTTCAGGTAGCAGTACAAGCTCTAACAATACACTTGATTTTGTCAAGAAGGTTGAGTTTGTCAATAGGGTTTCATACATGGCAACACGGTGACAGCAGTAGACCAAGAAAAATGTTTTAACTTGACTACTTCTTAACTTAACCAACAGGTGTATCTTTAACAAATATGAACAATAAATGCATTTTAGTTCTTGACTTTCATGGAGGTATTGCACCCAGGAACTGATTGGCTCCTGGGTGGATAACCAAGTGTGACTTAAATCAGACCTCATAACTTAATCTCAGTGTTTAGCGGTCAGATCTCACCTCGCGGTTATCAGCGATCAGGAACAGCTCCAGGTATTTCTCCCTCTGGAACAGAGTCGGTCCCTGGACATGTAAACAGAACCGTCATGCACTGTTCACTGTACGCTCTGTTACTACGGTAACTACAGTTATTACAGTTTTTAACATTTGTTAAGGATTCTATCCGGGGACTCCCTAGTTCTACTGGGGGACTTCAAGCACACATGGGCAACGATGGAGAAACCTGGAGGGGGGTGATTGGGAAGAACGGCCTGCCCGATCTGAACCAGAGTGGTGCTTTGTTGTTAGACTGTGCTAGTCATGGACTGGCCATAACAAACACCATGTTCGAACATAGGGTGGCTCATAAATGTAGGTTACTGGACCACCTTAGCCCAAAGATCAATGATCAACTGTATCAGCAGATCTGCGGCCGCATGTTTTGGACACTCGGGTGAAGAGAGATGCAGAGCTGTCTACTGATCACCACCTGGTGGTGAGTTGGATCAGATGGCGGGGGAGGCTGCCAGACAGACCTGGTAAACCCAAACGGGTAGTGAGGGTGAACTGGTGGAAGCCCATGTCCATAGGGTCTTTAACTCTCACCTCCGGAAGAACTTCTCTTGTATCCCGGGGGACGTTGGGGACATGGAATGCGAGTGGGCCATGTTCAGAGGCGGCGGGTTTGGAGCTGTGGTCAGAAGGCTGACGGTGCTTGTCGTGGCGGCAACCTAAGAACCCACTGGTGGACACCAGCGGTGAAGGAAGCCGCCACGCTGAAGAAGGAGGCCTTTCGGGCTTGGTGGGGGTCTCCCAAAACAGCAGACGGATACCGGGAGGCTAAAACCCGGGTGTGGGAGGAGTTCGGGGAGGCTATGGAGAAGGACTTTCGGTTGGCCTCAAGGAAGCAAACCGTTCGGTGCCTCAGGAAGGGAAAGCAGGGCTTAGCTCAGGCTGTGCTCAGTCAGGGAGGAGAACTGCTGACCCAGACTGAGGATATTGTCGGGCGGTGGAAAGAACATTTTGAGAAACTCCTGAACCCGACCAACATGCCCTCTGGAGGAGAGGCAGAGTCTGAAGCCTCGGGGGAAGCCCCACGCATAGCATTGGCAGAGGTTGCTGAAGTAGTCAAACAGCTCTTCGGTGGCAAGGCGCCAGGTGTGGATAAGATTTGCCCTGAGTTGCTGAAGGCTCTGGATATTGTGGGGCTGTCGTGGCTGACACGCCTATTCAATGTCGCGTGGGGGTTGGGGACAGTGCTTGTGTGCATGGCAGACCGGGGTGGTGGTCCCCATTTTCGAGGCCATGGTTCTCTGCTGGAGAATGGTGGAGTGCGCCCTCCGGGTTGGGAGTGAGTTGCTGCCTCTAGCGAAGGAGTTCAAGTATATCTGGGTTGTGTTCACAAGTGAGGGCAAAATGGAGCGGGAGATGGACAGACGGATTGGTGTGGCATCTGCAGTAATACAAGCACTGTACCAGTCCATTGTGGTGAAGAAGGAGCTGAGCCGGAAGGCAAAGCTCTTGTTTACCATCTACCATCGTCCATCTACGTTCCAACCCTCACCTATGGCCACGAGCTGTGGGTAGTGACCGAAAGAACGAGATAGCGGATACAAGCAGCCGAAATGAGTTTCCTCCGGAGGCTGGCTGGGCTCAGCCTTAGAGATAGGGTGAGGAGCTCAGACATCAAGAGGGAGCTCGGAGTAGAGCCACTGTTTCTCCCTGTCGAAAGGAGCCAGCTGAGGTGGTTTGGGCATCTGATCAGGATGTCTCCCGGGTCCCTCCCCTTAGAGGTTTTCCGGGCACGTCCGACTGGGAGGAGACCCCGGGGCAGACCCAGAATCCGCTAGAGGGATTATATATGTCATCTGGCCTGGGAACGCCTCGGGATCCCCCAGGAGAAGCTAGAGAGTGTTGATGGGGAGAAGGAGGCCTGGAGAGCCCTGCTTAGCCTTCTGCCACCACAAACCGGCCTCGGATACGCAAAGAGAATGGATGGTGGATGGACATTTGTTACTGTGGTTGACTGTGATTGCTAGGGAGGGCACAAATACCCCTTTTGTGTGTCTGACACCGATACCACAATATAAAATATCTGCCAAATACGGATCCAATATACTGATGTTAGTAAACGTTGAATTATTATAATCAATCGTATGATATCCCTTTTGGCCGAATATCAGCTTTGGTCGTGCAACATAATAAATGGTGAAACTTGTTCCATTAACCTTACAATTATGAATGCTTGAAACCTGCTCTATTCTTATCTTTATGTACCACAGCGATATATCGCTGTCTCTTTCAACAAAGGTAACCTTTCTAAGTTGCTTTGGATAAATGCCCTAAATGTAAACATAAGAACATTTGGGCGAGGGGAAAAGTATTCTGATCATACCACACTTTAGGCAAGTGTCGGATAAATGCTTCCCTAGAGTACCACTGTTGTCAAAGTTACACCGCTGACTATGGTTACTACAGTGAATGTGTTTGTTATGGTCACTGGTGTCGCCACGGCGATGGACTCACGCCGGCTCGCGAGCGGCTGCGTCCGGTCGGGGGCTCAAAGTCGGTGCCCCAGGTGGTGTTGGTGACGCCACACACCATTGGCCCTGGGCCTTTCTTGGGGCCCAGCTGGTCTACCAGCGCTGTGACCGCGTGGTCGCCCTGGTCCTCCCCACCCCCCCCCACCGCCACTGCTGTCAGGGGCTCGATGACGTATTGCTGGGCCGACGTCCGGAAGTAGCCCCTGAGACCAACCGACACACACACACACACACCCACACACACACACACTTTTCTTAGTCGTGTTCATCTGGTTGTGTTTTATTATAAAAGCATGGCCCCTATTCACAGAGTGGCCATCTTGGTTGTAAACGATAGTCGGAGGAACTAAGATGACCGCTCGGTGAATAAGACCTACAGGAAGTGACGCAGCAATAGGAGTGGATAACTGCAGAGCTTTCAGTGCTTCACCGCAAGTATTTATAGTATAGAGGAAGTTATGGGTACGTCCGTCATATTTGGGGTGGAGTGTGGGTGTGTGAGTCATGCTCACCTGAGGCCGTCACATGTACTGATGCTGACCATTGATTCGCTGTCGTTAACAATCTGGCCGTGGTAGTAGCAGTGGTCCTGTTTTAAAAGTAAAGAAACATCCGTTAACGTCATGAAGTAGCAGAAGGCAAATATCACAATAGTCATTAAATGCTTTTGAATTCTGAATAATATCCAGAAGTTTACAATGTCGGTGGGCATGGTTGTGACTGGGGTTCTGTCGTCATGGTAATACGTCTCACTGTAGTCACTGCTGAGTAATTCCCTGATGACACGAGAGACACACACACACACACATGACTAGATATAAGATATACTCACTGAAGTACCTCTTTCTCATGTTCTCTGATATTTTAGCGCTACGGTAAAGCAATTCGATTATGGTTTCAAAACACTAACGATGAAATATTGATAGTTCACCTGTTCTTCTGGAGATGCATTTGAAGGTCTCTTCCTTGGACGGTCATGGCGTATTGAAGAATGTCTGGTCGTGAGTACTACCAAAAGGAGAAGGATATTTAAGATCATTTCTCTGTGACATTCAGTTAAAATTTTTCCTGAATCATTTCAATATTATAAGCACAGCCTGGGTGAAGGCTGTATAATGGACTCGGTTCTATTCATATTGACAGGGTCATGTATATGAGGCTGCTCACCTCTGCGTGTCTCTTGTTAAGTGTGTGCAGTCTTATCGGTCGGACGACTTCGCACTTCTCCGTTCCGTCCAGCTCGATGTTAGTGCTCACTGTGAACGGAAAACTTTACGTTACACACACACACACACACACACACACACACACACATGAATCCACTACGGATGGGAATTGGCTATGGCGATGCATTTACCTTTAGGGCACTTGGCAAAATGCTTTTAACCAAAGCAACTTACAAT
>OMOU01044499.1:0-11487 GCA_900312585.1 Malacocephalus occidentalis
TACTGTGCAAACACAGTCCTCTGCACTAGAGACACATTCACATCAGCGTTCTCCTGCGTTGTCAACCGCTCTCCAATTACCAGATAGCACCACGGAATTGGACAAAGATGGGTCTTTTTCTTCTTCTTTTAATACAGACAACAACTTACTGATCCTATCTCATAAAAGTCGGAATCCTGAAGTTTTATTTCATTCCAAATAGCAGTAGTATGTCAGTTGGTTAAGATAAGGACTGAAAACATGTTTGTGTGGGGTGTGTGTTTGGTGGCTGGTTTAAGCAGCCTCACCTGGACCAGTTAACTCAAGTCAAGTCAGTTGCATTTGTATAGCCCTTAATCGCAGTTACAGCCTCAAAGATCTTTACAGGCCATATGCTTATGGGCCAAATGATTATGACATCCCACTAGGCCTAGCCCCCGAGGGCAAGAAAGGTAGAAAGTTAAAATCTGGGGTTGTGTGAGGCTGCACACCTGAGGTGCATTGGCTAATCAGTAAACACTGGTCAAACCAGCCATCACCACAGACATTCAAGATAGCGCTAGCATGCTAGCTTGTTACCACTTGCTCTGTCAGTCATTCTACTCTGTTCAGAATTTGCAATAAAGATTCAAGGTTCAAGAGGTTTAATTGTCACATACACATGAAGGAAAAAAGTGCCAATGCCCAGCGGAATGTGCAACAGAACAATACGAATATCACAAATATCAAAATTGAAGGGAAAGAATAAAATATCGATTATTTACAGCAAACCGCTATTATTCAACATCAACTGTGTCCTTATATTGGAAGAGCCCATGATGGCCAATTTTATGTGGCGTGTAGCATCTTGCTCACCGCTACACGCCACATAAAAATGGCTTTCGAGGGCTCAATCTCGGGCTAGCTAGCACTCTCTTGAGTGTGTGTGGTGGCTGGTTTAACCTGTGTGCACTGATTAGTCAATGCACCTTCAGTGTGCAGCCTCACGCAAACCCAGACTAACTGGGCCAGGTGAGGCTGCTTAAACCAGCCATCAACCACACACACTCAACAATGTTTTTCAAAGCGCGTCAGTTTGAATTGTATTGAGTTAAGAGGATGCCGTTACTCACCATCTCCACACCCTGAGGAAAAGCTGTGCCCTCCCAATCCTTCTTCGGGAAGCGCTGAATAATCTTTCCACATCCCTCTTCTGAACCTAGGGAGGAAAATAGATAAACATCAGTTGATTTGCAAGAGCTTTACTTTAAGAACAGGGAATCTGTTGCAACGTTTGGCATAGGTCTCTACTTGATGTTTTACCACTGCACTTGAATAGGCCCAGGGTTGACAACAACCTAATAAACCTAACCTGGCCTCAACTCAAGCCAAAACGCAGTGGGAAAAGAGGATGTCTGTTCATCAACAGAAGAACCGTTTTGTTTTTTTTCTTTTAATACAGAAAACCGGATTCATAACTTACTGATCCTATCTCATAAAAGTCGAAATCCTGAAGGCAAGAAACCTAGAAAGTTACGAGTCTGGGGTTGTGTGAGGCTGCACACCTGAAGTGCATTGGCTAATCAGTAAACACTGGTCAAACCAGCCATCACCACAGACTTGAATGAAGAGCCAACCTGATGGGAAACAAATGGTAGAACTCATTTGAGCAGGAATCAAAATGAGGTACTTTCTTTGTCTCACTGATGTTTTAGGCAAGAATATGAAAAATGTTATATTTTAAGACCTCTTGGTGACAGTGGAAGTCTGTACGGTATTCTTGCTAATGCACTGTCCCATTATCACAACTAGGCCCATATGTTGTTCAAAAGGAGCCAAGTATATATTGGTAGGACAAGAAGGATCATGAAAATGATAGTTTCTTGAAAAATTGGACGATAATTAACTTATTTTGAGGTGTGGTTTGATGCTACGGCCTGATAAGAAAATAATATTCGTCTGCCTAGAATTCATAGCCTATATTACCAGTGTATGATGATGCAGTAGATGAGCTGGTGAGCGAATATTGATAGACAGCAGCAGAGGTGGTGGCGATGAGGATGAGAATAGGCCCAAAGGGATCCACATGGACAATGCAATAGTAGTTTAGTTAGGCATTTGGCGTCAGAACATGAAAACAGTAGATCAGAGAGCCAGCAGGCAGTAAGTGGCTGTAGATGTTTGCCTGGGGAGAAGACATAGAAGCCTCCTGTCAGCATTCATCTGCCAGAGATCTTGGTTTATAATAATAATATAATCCAAGATATGTTCCGCTATAGTTTTTAGTAGTCTTCTGGTAGCATTTTTTGGCTGTCTTCACCCTATTTATGTACTTATTTCTCTTCATCCTTGATCGGAACATAAGGCTGCAATTAGCTTTTTCCATCGCACATCTCAAACTTTTTACATTTATCACATTTTTGACAAGGCAGTAGGTGCACACCCAAGTGAGTTTTGGCATCCAAAGAAGGCTGCCTTGCGGTCAAACTGAAACAGTTGGTGCAGATTACAGAACTGGCATCAGCAGGTGCAGAGCATGGATGAGGATGCACCTCTTGGCAGTTAGGTCTATATTTCCAGGTAAGTACAGCGCAAGCTACTAGGATGTGGGGAAAGACGGTATATTAAAATGAAAAAAGGCTGTAAGGCTGCAGCATACTAGGGTACACAGCACACTAGGGATGCAGGAAATACCAAAATATCAAATACACAGTCCCAGTCTCAGTGAGTAGAGTTAGCTTTCATTTGTATTTTATACAGTCCATGTGCGTTGCACAAAAAGCAGAGCTCAGCTCGATTGTAGAGCTAACAGGATACACTTTTATTTGCAAAACACTTACTAAACAGCAATAAAACATTTTCCCCCACATAATTGTGTGAATAACATTACAAGACAAAATGCATCTAAGCTAAGACAGACATAGCCACATCTTACTGTGTCCCTGACCAATGACTTAAGTTAGGTCTATTAAGAGTAAAGAACATTATTGGGGTTACATTGGAAGTTACATCCAAGAACCATAAAAACAGCCAAAGATAAGTGGTTCCAATTACAAACGTGAAATGAATCAACAGATCTCAGTCAATAAAACAATTGATTCAAGCTGTGTTACCGAACACTGAACATGGACTGAAAATGTTACAGGAGGTTTGTGTGCGTGGGGGGGGCATTCAGTCAGGTATGATGGTCCATGAGAAGTTAAACCGAGGTAAACCAATATATTTTGTCGGTTGTCCCCCCCCCTTCTTCTGCACCATCGGCACAGTACTGGACACAGTGCTGCTCAGTGCTGATACAGTTGGACCCTGGCCTTTGCTTGGGGAAGCCTCAACCTTGGAACCACCATCTAAAATGGTTCACATTGTCATGTTTCAGAATGATTGACACAAATCTCCCAAAGACAAAAAACACACACAAAGAAGGCCACACATGGCCGACTCCGCAAAACTATAGAAATTATGTTCTGTGTTATGTTATCATGTTATCTTATTATGCAACAGACGGTGTTTTTGTAATACAATATGCAATGCAATTATATAGGCCTACATAAATCATGAATCAAATATAAACTAAAAAAAAGAAGGACACAGCTAGTCATCATTCAGAATACATCTTTTAGGATTGTTGCATAATGTGTTGTCATTGTCACACTGTCAGACATTTTAAGATGTTAGTCATGCATTAAATTATGTTGATGTTTAAATTCTCCTGGAACGTATAATTTGTTCGCTCATTTCACGTTCCATTGTTTGATGATCCATTTACTACAAATTTACTGTTGTTTTTATGTCAGCCAGGGTAACAACATTGCTATATGACAGGCTTTTCCATTGGGAATGAAATGTGTAAAAACTGGAGCTACATTTAGTTCAGCAACAAACAAATCATATCCCTGCTAAATGCTCTCATTAAAATCTCATCAACACATTTCCAGAAGATGATTGGGTTTTCATATTCAGCTGATGTCCTTAAATAAGCATAGAACTTTTGGCAATCATCATGACAATGGAATTTTCACCATTAAGGAACATGGCTCATGGCCTGGTGAAAAGAGCTGTTTCAACAGCTCTTACTGCTCTTACCTCATCAGCCTGACATAATTACTGACATAATTACACTACATGACTTTCAACATCTTAAGATCGCTGTACCGCACACACTACGTGACTGTCCCTCCCGTAATTGTGTGTATTTTAGTTGTTTAGTCACACATTTAGATTAGGCCTACCCAATGTTTCACATAGGAATCGGCAAGAGATTATCTTTACTCCAAACTACGTTTGAAGTCATGAAAATATGTGAGAGAGACACTTCCAAACTTGCTGTTCAGTTCACACTAAACGACCATCACTCACGAGGCCGTGCTGCGCTATGCCTCCAATATGGGGCTTTTGTCTGCCACTTCCAAGAACTCATCAGCAACTGCAAAATAATGTGTCCAAAATCGTGAAGTGTGAATTAGTGAAGTGGGCAACCACTGCTTAGCTTTCCTTCACTATCTGGCTTAAGCCAGCTGTCAAAAGTTGACTTTTTTGTTGACCTATCTTTATTATTCAACTGAACTGAAGTGCAGTTTGCATATGGTACAATGTGGGTACTGGAAGGTTGCAGGGTTAAAGTCCAGCTCACAATTGTGTTTTCCTTTAACACACATCATATGCTTTCATGGTAGGGCAAGTTAAAATTTTCACAAAATGAAAATGACCAAAGGATTATAAATTACCATAATAATTTCAGCACACTCATGATGATGATAATAATAATTCTTCTTATTATTGTTATTATTTATTAAGAGTGCTATTGGACAGGCTAATAGAATCCAGGGATAAACAGGATCATTCAACATCCGTTAGCAATAACAAAGGTGGATAAATATAATTGTACAGCGCATTCAATATGCGCCTGTATCGGGGGTTTTACTACAGTTTAAGTAACCAACAGTTTGCAAGGCTGGAGTAGAAATGCCTTCCCAAAAGAAAAGCCTTGCATTTCTGGTCTGAAGGAGACATTTTAAACTACTTTTAAACATTTTGAAAGATTTGGATATCAACAGGTGTTTAGACAAGTGCAAATATCATCTGTGTGTTACTCGGCAATCGTGCTGCTATGTCACTGTTGAACTACATTGTTTGGCGGAAGAATGATTATTTGTTATCAATAAACTATTGTATTTTGTTGCCATGTGGTTAATTTATGAAACCTTCATGTAGTAACTGTTTTCTAATGCAATAATGCTGTGGTTTAGCATGCTTTTAGAACCTAGTGGGGCTTATTGCTTAAATATACATGTAATATTGACTGAGTGATATGTAAATACTATGTACCTTCTGCTCTTATCCCAGCTATGCAGGCTATCAAGCAATTATGAAACTTCGATGAACCTTTATTAAAACCTCTATTAAAATGATGAATGCTTGAATCGTGTTCTATTCTAATCTTTATGTAGCACAGCATATTGCTGTCACTTTCTACAAATGTACTCATTGTAAGTCGCTTTTGATAAAAGCGTCTGCCAAATGCCATACATGTAAATGTAAAATCAGCTTATAATCACCATATGCTCGAATGGGCACAATAGAATATGTTACAAGAAAATAACTCAATAAACACAAAGCAGATGACTGTGAAGCCAACAATAAACAAAGCCATTAGCCTTTAACTAGAAGTTTCTATTCCTTTGTACCAAGTCCAATGCAGAGTATCTCACACATTATGTCACATTTGAGACAGGGATGACCGTAACCTAATTAATTTCATCAGTCACTCGGAACATATGTAACTGGGTTACATACGTAAGTAACCCAAACAGGTTTCAAAGTTAATGGGTTGATACTAAAGGTGTTTTGTCTCACAGACTGGAAATTAATGACCGCCTCAGGGCTTGTTTCCTTTGAATAGAAACAGGGCCTCATTTACACTAAAAGCTTCTACACGTAGCCTAACACGTTGACTGTAGTCAATCATAAAATGACCATGATATGTCAGATATTAATGAGATGAAATACTTGCTACTTCAACGACAATGCTACAGACAGTAGGTTTCTCCATTGAAATGACTGGTCAGAATCTTTGGTCTGTGTGATTTACTATTCTCAGGGCTGACTCCACCCACTGCCCATTTCGATACCTCGGCTTAGGGTTAGGGTCGGATCTTAAAATAAATTGGCACACAAATTTGTGTTAAAAGAGAGGTACATCTTGTCTGCATTGGAAAGATGCAGACAAGAAGGATACAGAGTTGCTGCCAATTAGCTGATCAACTTACAGTGTAGGACTCGTCGTCACTTGTCATTAATTTGTCGCAATAGAATACCTGCGCTCATCCCATAATAATTGCGCTCATGTTTGTTCAGTGTCCTCGACCTGGCGGCATGTGTGAGTTTTGAGTCTGGGGAGGAGCTCCAATATTGGGCATTTGGATTGCAGTACTCATTTTAAACACTGTGTCATTGTTACATATATGGCACCTTTAAGTCCTCGGGCTGAGCCCAAATATTCAGATATTTGTTTGAATCTCAATTAATGAATTGTTCATGCAAAAAAAATCTAGGTCTATTAAAACATTTTGAAATAAATAAATAAAACCTGCAAAAATGCATCATGTTTTTATGTCTATGCATGTTTACGAATCGCAGGTGGAAGGTTAGGTTACATTTCGTCAAATCCGAGTGATAAAATACAAGAAATTATGTGTGAGACTGAGGGCATGAGACATCCCTCAGTCAGACAACACTTCAGGTCAACGCTTCAGTTGAGGTAATGGTAGGCATCATCAAAATGGAATAGTTATAACGCAATACTGCACTGGTCTCTGGTCCTTCTTTTTTCCTCTCAAATATTTAGTTTGGAGTCCAGCCCTAATTAGTACTCAACAAACACTGTTTCAATATCACAACCAGTTCTTTAGGCCTATATTGCATTTGACATTTTTTACCTATTTTTGTGAATCACTGACAATTTAGGCGTACAAGTCATTAAATCAACAGATTACGCTGGTAATACACGTTTGAAAGATTTGTATACATACCATTAAACAAATCGTAAACATTTCTTCAAATCCAAAAGGTTGAAATAGCCCAACTGTATAATGACACCACCTTCAAAACATTATCCTCTATTCATTTAATCTGCTATATTCTTATCTGGCCTGCATGTTTAGTTTCAACAAAAGATGAATGCCATTAGATAATAAGACAAATGTACACTTGGAGAATGATCAAGAAATATTTGCACTCCAAATGATCCACATTGTTAATTCCTTGCATGATTTGCATTGTCTCTAGTCAGACACAACAATGGAAGGTTGTTAGTCTTTCCTGATTAGAGCAGATGTTCCTCCTCCAGAAAAACAATCAGTATATCTTCCTGACTTGTCTTGTCATAAAGCAGTTCTATAAATCAGCAGCCTTATTTTACCATGTATGGCCAAGGCCGCCTTTGTACCACAATCGCACAGTTTACGTCATATCCACGTCAGCCCCGAACCTGTATCAACCAGTTGTGTATACAAATTGGACCAATACAATTTTATTTCAAACATCTGGCCAGAACACCTGCCAAACACCTGACTACATCACCATTAAGAAGACGCCAGGAATCATTAAATCTGTTCAATACTTGATGCTGTATGAGAGCCATGTAAAGACTATGTGGACAATGCAACACATCACCATTATTTGCATTCAATAAGGTTATCAGAGATAAGCAAATGTGTGACATCAAAAAGATCTCAGTCCAGGAAGCCTTTAAATGCTACTGCAGAGGAAGACAAATATTTGGAAAAAAGGCACCCACACAGGAAAAATAAATTCATCTGGCCAGGGAAATGAGCTGCGAAATAAGTCACACCACGCATATCGCAATGCTGAACCAGTTTCACTCATCACAGGATTGGTAAAGAATTGTATTTCCATAGAAAATGTCAGCCTGTAATGGCTAATCAAAATCACACCTGATGGTAAACCTTTGTTTAAGGTCCTTTTTACTAAATGAGAAAGTTGGATGTATTTTGATTTACTTTCCTGTGTTTGTCAAATGTAACTTTTTTCAAGACTGTACTGTCCATGATCTTGTGGTCCAACAATTATTTTCTCTCTGTGAATCACATCACATGCACATCACCGCAGCACACGAGCAAGAGCAAGATATATCATTCTGTGACGGAATTTCCCTGCACATGCAACATACAAAGACTGTAGAAATAAAAGGAACTTCACCATTGTGGTCCGCAATAATGTAAGCTAGCTAAATGGAAGTTGCGTCCAATTAAGGGAAGAAGTGAATCCCTACATTTCCCTTGTTAGACATTTCACATCTGCTTTTTTAAGCAGATGTGCAAAAAGCACACCATTTATGATCACATGAATCCTATTATTGATTTATATGTGGAAAATGGCTTAACCAATATTACTTGTTCACCAATACTCTGGCTACAAGTAAGGCAGATGAAGGGTTGCATTGGTTGCTAAGCACATTTGTGTCCAAATTCTGATAACAGTTCAGACAAAAACAATATGTTTGCATGTGTGTTTCTCAAAGTAGGCGAAGCAAAGTTATAAAACAGCTACATCTGCATGTGGAAGTATGTACTCCGAGTCCCTGCAAACCTCTGGCCTTCTTGAATCCAGCAGGGTTGTTTTATGTTACATAAGACATTTTTTAAGTCCAGACAAGAAAGGTTGACCAAAAAGTCACAGAAAGTTAACATTGGGCTGCATGTCCTTGCATTCCAACAGAACTCTCAAACAGGGTGATGAGATCCATCCAATAAATTGTTTGAGCAAGGCAGCAGGACAGATTCCACTCTTCCATCACACACATGTTACTTGGTGCAGGCAGAGACTATCTAGGCCCTCGCCAATGAGCCAAAACAACATCACACTGAAAGAGAAATAGCAATGCCTAGTCCAAAAAACTGCATAGAATCAACACAATCCAAACAACTATAATTCCATAGTTTATGCGTCTCATCAGTTCACAGAACAAGTTGTTTTCATGCAGAAGTCTTGCAACATGCCTCGAAATACTATATAAGGCTGCAATTTAAGGCTTTTCTACAATAATCAGTACATTTCACATGATATTGATCAACAATTTCCTATTGATAGCGGATTTAGTTGAGGGCATGCTCTCTCCTCTATATAGCAAACAGTATGAGCCATAGAAACAGTGTTACCACAATACAAATGAAATCCTAACCCTTTACAGAAATTAGAAAATTAGCAAAAATAATATATATATATCCTAGTAAAGACTGGAGGTTATCATTATGTAGGCCTAAGCATTATGTTTTGTGATTTTTTGTTGGATATTTTACTTAAATCATGCGGAAATTAGCCAACAACATACAATAAAAAAGTTAAACATACATTTCCTGTTCCTTTACAGAAGCAGGTCTGAGGGTCAATCCTCTGAAATGCATGTTAGTATTTGGTATTCGGCTAAGCAAGTGATTTAAAATGGTTTCCTTGACAAGTGATCCGGCCACAGTGAGCAACAGGTTTGTGGATGAAGGTAGTGGATATTACAATCTTCACGATACAGGAAGTGACCAGAAGACCTCTGCAACGATCCTTGTTGGCTTTAGTGATCAAGGTGGAGTAGAAAACACATGTTGTCTAGACAGACTACTGGCATACAGGTAAACCCAGGTTAACCTCAACATATCGACTATTTTAAGAACTGACTAAACAACTGACACATGTAATATAATAACTATTGAGTAATTATTACGTTCTTATTGTTGTAGAGATATCTCTCATTATAATATTAGAACAAGAAATAGCTACAGAGAAATAAGCTACCAAAACAACAGTATTATTCTACTCATCATCAAATCTAATCATCAAAAGTCAGCCAACTCCGTAACAAACCGCTAAGCATTACAGTCATGTAATGCTTTTGTTTGAATGGGATTCTGTAATGCTGATGACGGGACATTTTGTTCTTGTTGGTTTTGGTGGGTCATGATGCTATGAACTGATGGAAACGTATCCCATAATGCATAACATGCTGCTTGTGATTCTTTCTCTGGCACAAAATTCAAGAATTAAAGATGTTTTTTGCCAAAACATTGAGCAATTGTGCCTTCACCTAGGAAATCAATTGAGCCGAATTGTTTAAATAGGTCTACTGGACTCAGATCCATTGCTGTTACTGTGATTTGACTTGATTTGATTTGATACAGGCCAGGTGACAGTGGAATGATACATGCCTATGTGAATAATTCATTGAGTTACTGGTTCTTTGAAAAATCACACAAATGACCACGTCTGCCATGCAGCATGGTGCGAGTGTACGCTGGAGGGTTTTTACATCCCCAAACTCATGACTCTCCCGCAGAAAAGAGAGACAGGGGGAATCCTACTACACGGACTGCCTCTTTCCAGCTGTATACGCCCATCCCGTAAAAGTGCATCTCTGTCCAAGAAAACATTTATACAACAACTGGTCAAACGCAAACCTGTCAACAATTACTAAAAATAGACCCCAAAAGTGCAGCCAAGTCCAGTAGATGCGGGTTAAATGTGCAATACAATCCCGTGTAGTTAGTAGTAAATATACCCAGCCAGATGGGAGGGGTTTTCCAATGCCTAGCGTACGCCGATCCATTTGTCTTCAAGAGAGAAGCAAGGTTTGTGTACAATACGTATATGCTCTTCTTCACGTTCAAAATAATAGCTATGGAATAAGCGAGTAGGAAAACTATGTATGTCGTTTCCTTAGCTTGGCGCCCAGACCGCCGTTGACAGGGACAGGATGTGGAAGCGTTTCCACTTCATCAAAAGTTTCAAGAAACAAATGAATACACATCGTACGGAATAACAACGCGTACTTTCCGAAAGCTCCGTGGTTGCTTTAGTTACTGTGTGATTATCTAGATACAGCAGCAGTATGACATTACCCCCCCCCACACACACCCCCCACTCTAACCCCGAAAAAAACGAGTGTTTCTCTATATCTAGGAGCTTAGCCGCATGGCTAGGCTACCTCTAGCTATCTGGCATCCACACCAACACACACCAACGGCCTGGAGATAAAGCACAGCGTTCAGCCTCAATCTGGGACGCGTGGTCGTGTGCCCAGGCGTGTCACTTACCCGATTTGTCCTGATCATATCCCACGACAATAAAATAATCAGCCAATCTAGCCATGTTTGCTGTTTTTCCCGGAATTTACCAACACAATTCAGCATTTTTCTTTCTTCAAAAACACAGCCATGTTTGACAGCAGTGGCACTGCGCCTGCGCGCAAGCCCAGCGACATTCATGGGCGTGGGCTGCCCAGTTTTCAGTTTTCATTTTCTGGATGTCTTTCATTTAGGAATTCTCTCTTCAATTCTCCGACCATGCAACGTTGTTTTATTCTAGGCAAATCATAGATGCACAATTCTTTTTCATTATTGAGATATGTACGTGAGATTATTATTTATTATCCCAGATTATATTTCATATGACATAATTCTGGCATTATATGAACCATTTCTCACTATTTTAAGACACTATATGTATTTAATAAGCCTGCTTATT
>OMOU01044499.1:11576-26050 GCA_900312585.1 Malacocephalus occidentalis
TATTTGAGTTTGTGTATTGTTTGGTTATGTTGTAATAATATCAAGGTGTGTATCAATGAATGATGTGTGCGTGATGTTAATCAAGTGTGAATAAAGAATGATGTAGTCAAATACTTTCACTACATATTTGTACAAAAAAAGACACATCAGAACAAACCACTGAATGACCAGAGTTTGTGCATGTCCAAAAGATGTAATGGGAACAATGTGTTATGGACAACTCTTCACCCCAATCTAATTGTTGACAGCCATGACCTATTATGGCCAACATATGGGCCAGTGCAGTATAGTAACAGCAGTTTTTGTCCTGATTGTGTAATCCATAGATCATATGAAAGTCTGTTTTGTGCAATCACAAAAAGCACATGTGTACGAAATGCCACAGTGTTGCCTTGTAATAATCAAGTGGATATTTTCAAAATGAATCATTCTGTATGAAGTCATTTTTCAACGTTTTTTACAGCTAGGGTAATAGACTTCATGGCTCTAAATTGCCACATTCTTGAATAGATTTCTCGGTGATTACTGAGTTGTTTATATATTTATTTAAGATTTGAACATTTTAAAAGTCAGTCATAGGTGATTGTAGTTTTAGTTATGAAAATAAACCAGGTAAAATCAAATATCTATTTTTAAGTGAGCTGTATGTTATGCTTAAATAGAGATTATTATTATATCATTACATGTTAACAACCAGCTAAACTTGCTATATTAAATGATTTCCTCAGTATTTGTTTACCTTAAAATCCACAAAGCAATGGTCATTTTTGGAGACAGTGCAGTTCATTTCCAAAGGAGAATGGATACATTTAAATTGACCTATGTTTGCCCCCCCAAAAGTAAGTTACAGTACACATAATTCAAAATGAAAGAAAATGTTCATGCAAGTCACTCACCTATAATGCTATACATATGTATATGAATATGTATATACTGTATATATATGAAACACTGAAGTAATGCACTTAACTTATGTTTTATATATGTTGCCATATGTTCAAGATGGGAAAAATATATATGTTGTAATATTCTGTAATTCTGTAATATTCAGCACATTGAGCACATGATTTCCCCATGCTCAACTATAGTGAAACAGTATTGAAATGCACTGGGAGGGGTGAAGGATGAGGGACTGTGTGTGTCAGTAAATGGGCCCCTCCCACGCAACTATAAAGCCGCTCCTCTGCTGTGTTAGAGCTATTAGCAGAGTGTCACAGCTGCCCTACAGCACCTACAGCAATCTCAAGAAATCTGTGGAGTACTTTTTTTTTAATAGCCGTCTACAACCTGTAGAGCGCTTTTGGATCCAAGTGAATCATACAGAAGGGCTTTAGGTATGTGTGCTTTTGTCTCTTTAGGTTGCCTTTTGCCTTATTCATTGCTGATGGCTTTATCCTTGTGCTTTTGAGGTCAGAGAGTATGGACAAGGACGGGTTATCTGTCTGCTTATATAAGGTGTTTAACTGGTAGTGTGCGTGTGTGTGTGTGCAGGAGGTAGCCAGTTAGATGTATTAAGACATCTGGTAGGAATTAACTGTGTTGCTTTTTTATTGTTTCCAATTGACACCTCGTGCTATTTTCTGTTTAAATCCTTTCAACAATTGAATGGTTTCAATTGAGTTAACTTGGCAGTGACTTTGCCCCAGCACAGTCTAGCACCGTCTAGCCCAGTCTAGTCTGAAGGAGCCACTGCTAGATACTGTCCTTCTCTGGCCGGGGGCTTAAAGCATGGTTGTACGTTTACTTAGCAGCACAAAATCTGACCTTAGCTTAACTTTATAAATAAATGAATGATGAGTACAAATAACTTGGCTTTTGGACTCTTATGTAAAGGGTGGATTATGTGATAGTTATCAATGCGGTGAAATGCTTTCAGAGATGCATAACAAGAAGAGGTAGAATAGTAAGTTACATAGTAATGTGTTATTACAAGTAAATAACTGACAAATGTTTTGTTTTTCCCCTCACAGGTCACAGAGTCAACATGAAGCTGATCCTGCAGACCGTCCTCTATTGCAGCCTGCTGTCCACAGTAGCTCACTGTGTAGAACTTGAAGTGAACCCAGAGGTGAAGAAACGGTAAGCTGACGTTATTTACTCTTGCATCTTCGACCTGTGTTGTCAATCAATCCCATCCTGCCATTTGTAAACTGGTGAAGTGCACATGAGCTGCCCTGGATTCATTTGGTCTCCTGTCTGTCCTTTCTTATAGGTTAAGCGTGTGGATGGAGAGCAGACTGAGCATGTCTGGAGAGAGCATGGCCGAGACTGAGCAGTTTGTAGCACCAGAAGAGATCAGGGATACTCTGATTCCACATTCCAGGTAAGGAAAATACGCACATGCAATCCACTCCCAGTCCCGCTTAATTCGTTGAAACCAACGACAAAAGATACAGATACATTTTAGATATGTCACTCAAGAATGCTCTCTCTCTCTCTCTCTCTTTCGACTCACCCCCTACCTCCCCTCCTCCTCAAGCAGCAGTGGCATCAGCATCAGAACCAAGCGGTCGAAGAACTCCGTCCACCAGGCCCGACGAGCCGGCTGCTCCCTGGGCACGTGCACCGTGCACGACCTGGCGCACCGCCTCCACCAGCTCAACAACAAGCAGAAAATTGGAACCGCCCCCATCGACAAGATCAGCCCGCAGGGATACGGCCGGAGACGTCGCTCTGTCCCGTCGCGTGGGGTCACGCTGGGGCTGCGCCAGGGCAGGCTGAGGCCCGTGTGGAGCAACACTGTGTCACAAGTTCACAAGCTGGAGGCTCTGCTACGCCTCACCCGGACATGAGCCAAGTGATTGGAAGCAAGCGGAGATAGAAGCCAGAGAAGGGGGCAGGCGGCCAAGGACACTGAAATGTCCTCTCGGCTGTCGGTTCCAAGATTCTCCAAATGTTTGACACTTAAAGCCAAGCCTTCTCCACAAGCACAAGCTATTTTTTTTATCACATTTTTCCGTTCCAAGGCGCGAGGACTGAGTTAGCGCAAACTAATGTGCTGCGCCTGCTGCGTGTCTCCGGAGGGCCGGTGGAGGCTGATTTGATTGGGAGACGGGATGTCGAGTGCGTACGCAGAAGAGCAGACCTCCCGCAGCTCGCCTTCAGACACTGGACGGCGCGGTGTGGAGCACCAACGCCAAATGCTGCTGTGGCTCTCTGTCTCCCTGCCTGGCAGGGGACGGGAACACAGTGCTAACACCTGGCAAAGTGGACACATCATGGGCTGGGAAGAGGGAAAATCTCTCTCTCTCTCTTCCTCACGTACCATGCAGGGACGATTTATACACACCACTTCCTCAGAGCCAGGGCTTTGAGAAGGTCTATCCTCTAAGGATTATCCTACCCCATTCCAACAAACTCTCAATACTTGTCTGCACTTTTTTTTTCTCCAAATGGACCTAAAGACAAAAAAATTCATCAGGAAGAGAGATGCTAATCACAAATGCTCAACAGGGAGACAGTTTTATGTTTTAGAGCTATTAAGCTTTTGATCTTAATCATATTTTGGACACTGTATTGTATAAGGGAAAAAATGCCTTAGATTCTGTGAGAAATGTGCCAGTCCATAATGGATTGAAATATACTTGAAAATTATATTGTTTGTATAACACATGTGCAATCTATATTTGTCTATTTTTTACAAGTGTATGTGTATGTATGTTACAAAATGTTGAATTTCCTTATTTAAATATTGCATAGAGGCTACATTATGATACTTATACAGATTGAACTATTTTTTATACAGGAAGAAATATATAAGGGCATTCTATCTATCTATTGCCATTTTCACTATTCTTTTGCAAACTGTGCAATAGGATATTTGTTTTTTTTAAATATGTTATATAATATATTTGTAAATATGGTCTATTTTATTGGTGTAAAAAAACCTTTTTCATACAATAAACATTTTGCATTCAAAAGAAGCTCTCTTTGCTCCTTGGCTCCGTCTATTGTCTGCAGTGCACTGCCCCAGCAAGACAAACTGCACCTGGTCTTAGTTAAGTGATTACAGGGTATTATTAGTCGCCGTCTCACCCCCCTTGCGACCCCCTAAAGGGCAGACGAGGTGCCAGCCACATTCCTGCCTGGTCCACCTCAGCCTACACGGGTTCAACGCATGTCTGTGGGCCAGACCTACGTGGAGCCCATTAGAAGAGGTTGAGGCTTCGCTTCCCGCCATCCTCCATCTGTGGTTGTCCTGCTTCAGGGGGCGACTTCTGTCCCACATGCTTGTGCAGCACACACACACACACACACACACACACACACACACACACAGAGTGAGACACAGAGAGAGAGAGAAAGAGCATCATGAAAAGGTTTCCCCTCAAGACACCGGCCCGCGATCGACAAGCTGCTTATGAATATCAGGTCAACAATAGGAAACCCCATCGTGTGGTCGTCACCCTCTCCCAAATGCCACCACCGTATTATGCCAGAGCCAACAGAGCCGCCCATATCAAATGACCGTGATCATTGTTCCCTCGAATACCGTACTCTATGAACGTGCTCTCCTGTGTGATGTTTCTTTCCAATTTTGTCCCACACATAGAGGTGGGGCTTATCAGGCGTTTTTGATCAGACAGCGTGCAGGCAGGACAACAGGTGTTCTATGTTGACATATAGCTTTATAGTTGTATTATACATGTGTACTTTATTGTGAATAGCAAGCCAAGATTAGATTGGCTCAGTGAAAACACTGGTGCCAGTGTCACTTTGATGCGCACAAAAAACCAAAAACATTTTAATCTTGTATGCCAAATCTGATGATATAAATTGTTTATTTAGTTTGCAATTGCATTGAATGAAATGGCAGTACAATTGCAATACAATTGAATGGCTACGTATTTTTTTGTTGGCTCAAATGTGAGCGACATCATTTTTGCTCGTAACAAATGACTACAATGTCAAAAACATAAAGCATTCGTTCAAACCGATGACATTCAATGATTTGGTGGGCTTTACTGCCATCTAGCGAAAAAATGAAGCAATGACATTCCTTTCCTGGCTGTATGGGTTTAATGGGTGGAAACAGTGATGAGTTGCACATGTGCAGCTGCACATGTGGAGCTATGCGGTCGGTCCAGTTGCAGAACTGCCGCCATAACTGTTATGTCTTCTCATAGCAACGTGTAAGAATATTAAGACGTTTCTCTGTTTAGAGTAAATATTTACTTTTAAATTGAAGTAGTCAGGTTAAAGAGCATTGCATTGCATATGCATTATATATAAGATTTACTGTTAATGCCGAATCGCTGCATTAACCAAAGACATTCAGGTTTCTCACTCCACTGTTTTGGGGAAAGGTTGTCCCATGCTATTTATGGAGAAGCCCTAGTAAAGCTGGTAGACTGTCAGAGAGAAAGAGAGGAGGCAAGAGAGGAAAGGAGAGGAGAGGAAAGAAGAGAACTGGGGGAGAGGAGAAAGGGATATGGATGCAAACAACAAAGGGACAATGTCAGATGTGCATGGCTATTTCAAGTGCTGGCTTTAATTTTACAACCACACTGTCGATCACAGAGCAGCCAATCCATAGCAATCAGCCGGCCTCTACTTACAGGCAGCCAGCCCAAGAGCACCCAGAGAACCTGAGCTGGGTGGATTACTGCTACCTACCCCTGGCTGAGTGGAGTGAGGCACCATGCACCATCTGCTGCACATGTACACTGTTTAAATAGGACTGCGCTCATCCAAGGCTTTCCGGAGAGTACAATGGTGCATTACAACACTGTGCAGATGCATGTGTGTGATCAAGGTGCTTTTTTAAGACTAATCTTATTTTTTCCTCCAGATCATATTACTAGATGCTGTGAATAAATGCGATGGGATGTGGGTTGGAATAGGATGGGATGAGTTAATTTGTTTATTTGACTTTATTTGAATTAAGTCACATAATGAAAGAGGTAAGACATCTCCCTCCACATACATACGTTTCAGTTGTGTAAGGAGAAAGAGTTTGAGTGCTGATCTGACCATGGATGCATTTTCCCAGACAGATGTTATGCAGTCTGATGGCAGCTGGAAGAGTCAACTACTCTTTGTTTACCACCTTAGAACAAATTGGTTCAGGTGTCCTTACCCCCTCCTCCATTTTCTTGAGGGCCTCTCAGATCGGGCAAAGAACATGCATTTTAACGATACTGCATGACATTACATTACAACCACAGGCTATTTTGTAATCAAATGCATTTTGTAATGGCTCCAGTTTGTAAAAGCATCTGGGCACGACACTGGCTTGGTTGGCTGTAGCGTCCTCTAGTTGAAGCATCTGTGGGCAGGCACAGAGTTGAAGGGGTTAAGGATGAAGTGATGTGCTCTGCAGGGCAGCTAATGGGGTATCACATTCTGTGGCGGCGTCCGGAGGAGACGATCCACTGAAGGACTTACACAATTTGTAGCTATCGTAGAATGGTTGAGCCAACACTACGGTCAGCAAGAAGAGAGGGTGAGCCGACCAATTCCTAAACATTCAAATGCGATAAGTGATTCCAAACATGTATTTAGCGTAGCAGTCTGCACTACAATATTCATGCAATATTTGTACCGCTGAGTTCAAGGGAATATGTGACAACAACCTTTTTGTACGCAATAGGAAATAGATGAATGCTTCTTTTACAAAGAAAAACAGGCAAGACAAGCTGTAAAGCACATAGAAATTGAGCTTAGGATGTAACTTGGTTTATCTATCTCCACACAGATATCTGCTGTTTGGGAGCCTGGCACCATGATACGAGGGAACAGTGCTCTGGTGAAGCAGCAGTCCAGCCCTTGCTTGGGGAAGGGTGAGACGCATCTTGCTCTCCTCTCGGATCAGAACCTCTTGAGTTCAACATCTTTTCTCGATCGCTTTTCTTCATGTGCACGCAGACACGTACGCACACGCGTACACATACACACACACAGTGTTTGTCAATTGCAAAGACATCCTTCTACACTTGTTGCCTCCCTGTCTCAGATCTGCGTTTGGCCGGGTGAGTTACTCAAGAGTTGAGTGATGGTTACAAGGAGAGCATGAGAGGACATGATGGGGGAAAAAGCAGCTTCGGCTAAAGATAGGACTGCAATGAGAGTCTGTATTTCACAAACGCCACACAGGGTCCTCACACACCAAAAAAAGACTGAGGAAAAATGCATGTCCGACTCTGCCTCTGCCTGTAAAGATGCTGCTGTCCTCCATGGGCTGGTGATGAGAGGAAAATGAGGTGTTACCTCCGTCCACACACACTTTGCTACATTTGCTATTGCGCAGATGCTCAGCTGTGAATCCCAGAGCCTACGCAGGGCAGTGAACCACAAACACGTGGTAATGGACACACATACAGCAGGGTCAATAGGCCAACCTTCCATGTCAACCAAAGGTCTTCCTTACACCTGCTTATAGCAACTTACATTTGATGGTAACTGAAGGCTGATATACTGTATGAATCAATGTGCTGCAGTGGCAATGGTTTCTACTTTTAAACCCAGGTCATCATCGGCATCATTACATTACAAGTACATATATATAGTGTACATATAGTATATAGTATTTATCTATAATTTGGAAGATCATCAGCAGGGACTTGTTTGTCTCTCTCACTCGGAGGTCCACCTAAGGTCTCTGCCTTCTTGGCAGTTAGACAGTTTCAACATAGTCCTGGGAGGATTAGTAGTGACTGTTTCGAAGTGTTGACACCCGTCTCTTAAAATAGAGGGGGGGGGTGGCAGTCAAAAGAAAAGTGGCACGACCCTGGCATAGGGACAGCTGTCCAACAAACAACACACCTCACTCGTCTAAACTGAGAACAGTGCTCCAGCTAGCGTGCTACACATGAAGAAGGGAAAGATGGCCGAGAGTGCTTCTGAAGGTAGGAAAGTGACGATAGAAGGCCTTTCTTTACATGGGAGTACATCTACAGAGAGAGCATCATTTATCTACAAAATACGAACCGCTAAAACAAGATTACGTTTCATTGGATCTTCTCACATGACGTTTTATGACGACGTGTGACGTGGTTGGTTGTCATGGCAGCCAAATAGTTTAGTGCAACGTTAGCATAGGAATTAGTTTAGCATAACAACACATCTACACCGGCGTTTGTTTCATGCACGCACGTTAAGTAAGTTGGTGCAGGTCCCTAAAACGATCCCCTAAACTCGTAGGCTCTTAGCAAACGCCTCTCTCTACAATAATTGAAAATACTTCAGCTTCATAGCTAGACGTGGACACTAAATTATTCATATAAAATCTATTTCTGGATCAATGTTTTTGGTAGTTTATGATTTCCTCTGCGCCTGTGGTGTTGCAGCTAATGCTGTAAAAACATTGAGAGCTAAGTATGGCAAGAGTCGCCTGTCGTTTTTGGAAAGCTGCGTCAGAGTCAGAGACAATAGCTAAGGATAACTGAATTAAAATACAATACCAAGGCTATGTTCGTCAATTGGCCTAAGTAATATAATCCTCGTATGTTACATAATTGACAGACCGCGGTATTTGTATGTCAATAGCTTTGTGTGAACTGATTAATAAATATCATATATTCTATATTTCGGTCCTTTTTTTCTGTTTTTTGAATAGCTTTTAGGCCATTACTTTAAGAAGGTGACGATGTGTTATTTAAAACTCTAGCAGCAGTCAGTCAATTGTTGACACACAACGGCACAAGAAGAAGCCTTGATGCAATTTATTTCCGCTTTCATAACACTTGCCCTCAAATTACCGCTCCTGATATGTGGATATTGCACTTGGCTACATTGTGATTATAATATTTTGATTATTAGCCCTAACCACTCATTATTATCATTGAACACCACAGTTATGCACCCATCCTGATACGTTCCTGCAGATATGCCCCGTCAGTTCCCTAAGATCACCCTGAGTGAGGCAGATGAGGAGGTACGGCTGTTGGCGGAGAGGGTGTACGCCTCGGCCCTGAAGGAGGAGGACAACAAGGAGGCGGTGTCGATGTTCACGGTCCCTGAGGAGGACTGTCCCATCGGCCTCCACCAGGCCAAGGAGAGGGAGCTGCTCAGGGAGCTGGCCGAGCAGCAGTCAGAGGAGAGTACCAAGAGGTAGAGCTGCCTGGTCCGCCTCACCTGCTCTAAATGCGTGCGTTGTCTTTTAGATAAGTGTTTTTCAAAGGGGTAGCTTACCCCTAGGGGTATTTGAAGGATTGTCGCGGGTACTCAGAACAATTGTAAATGAATTCCACCTTTAGAAAATGAATGAATACCCTCTTAATACAATGTAGTACATTTGAATAGTACTTTCTGTAAATCTTTCCACTAAGAGCATATCCCTTTAACTTTAAAGGGATACTTGGCTGAAACAACACCTAAGAAGGGGTTGCATCCTTCCCCAGTGGGAAATGTAGTTGGAACAGCAGCAGAAATCACTGTATACTATGCATTGTGTGGATTAGAATAGCAGTGCTATTTCTGTTCCAACTTAAAAGGTCATTCTTTCTGACCAATCTGTTCCAGGAAGAAGAGCTTCAAGATCATCCGTTCCCAGTCCATGTCTCTGCAGAGCATAGCCAATCCAGAGTGGACACGCTCACTTGGGGCCACGCCATTTGTCTCTCCCAGCTCCACTTGCTCCTCTTTGCTAGAAAGCTTTCCAGAATACCAGAGGGTCACCATTAGTGGCGACTACTGTGCTGGGGTAAAGTACCCTTAAAGAGCAGTGTTAGGTAGAAGTCTGAAGCTGCTGTAGATAACATTTGAGAGTTGTAAAGAGAGAGAGAGATTTAGAAAATATATAACCTCCTCTCTGCTCCCTCCCTCCCTATGTTATTGAGGAGGGTTGCATTAACTTGCACGTGATTGAAAGGCAAGATGGTTTCTGCGAACCAATCAGGGAAGAGCGTCAAATTGGTCTCATACAGAGAGGCACGTGCAGTCAACTAGAAACAGATAATGTCACAGCGCACTCCATTCACTACTAGCTGACATTGAAATGATAGCTCTTAAATCTTAACTATAGCACCTTTAATGCCACAGGTAATGCAAAAGGAGAGTAGAGTGAGATGTATAACCACATGGATATGATCGTGCATACATTCAGCTCTGCTTCCTTTCCAGATCACCGTGGAGGACTATGAGCAGGCAGCCAAGAGTCTTCTCAAGGCGCTTCGTATCCGGGAGAAGTACTCCAAACTAGCCTACCACAGATTCTTCCGAACCACTGCAAGGTACCTCCGCAGTACTGAGAATGCACTGTGGACAGAGGAGGATGAGGTTTTGCCGGGTAGGAAATCAAATTTTCAAGCATTTGTAGTTACAAGCCACTATTGTGGACGGTTTTCTCTTCAGTTTGTCTGTTCATCATCAGCGAGTTGGTCGACCTATTGCTCGGTTCAGTCTCTCAACATTGTAACTATACCAATTGGCAGAAATGACCATGTTGTGGGTTAAACATTTTGTCAACTTTCGCTCTGAATTTTAAAACAAACTTGTTTTGTAAAAGCCCCTTGTAATGCTTGGTGTATATGTTGTGTCTTGTAGATATCTGCCCATGTCCAAGACCGGGAGAGGATCCTTACAGCATGGAGAACATCCCAGAGAACCTGGATTTTGAACTGAAGATGAAAGATGGGATAGTGAACGTCTACGACAACATGGAGGCTCTGAGGGAGAACAAACCCCGGAACCTTCCGTACCCTGACTTGGAGACGTTTGCTATAGACCTGAGCCACGTGTTGGCTATGATTGCGGACGGACCCACGTGAGTGACTAGAACCAAATGAAAAAGGCACTTTAGTGTGACTGACGTTGTGTTGTTGACTTTTCCTACTCGCCAGAGTACAGACGTAAAAAAACATGTGTTTGTTACAGGAAAACCTACTGCCACAGACGACTAAACTTCTTAGGCTCCAAGTTCTACCTCCATGAAATGCTCAATGAAATGGCTGAGCTCAAGGAACTCAAAGGAGTGCCACACAGAGATTTTTACAACGTCAGGAAGGCACGTTTGTTTTCGGTAACATCAGGAGGGGCATATTGCTCGGTTCCTTCTCGGGTCCTTAATGTAATGCTGCGTGGTGCCGTTTCCAGGTGGACACACACATCCACGCCGCTGCCTGCATGTCCCAGAAGCATCTGCTGACCTTCATCCAGACCACCTACAGGACGGAGGCTGAGCGCGTGGTGCTGGAGAAGGACGGGCGCGGCCTGACCCTCGGGGAGGTGTTCCACAGCCTCAGCATGGACCCGTACGACCTCACCGTGGACTCCCTGGACGTGCACGCGGTGAGACGCTGCGCCGTGTGGCTGGAAGCAGGGACTTTTCAGTCAACGGGCCAATTCTGCAATAGAAATGGCGATGGGCGTCAGCAAAAGTAACGTCTCTTATAGAAAACACCAATGGAGAGACGCAACAGAGACAGCAGCATTCCCCTTCTAGTTCTAGTGATCGCATTGGAGATGAGGAGAACTGTGTGAGTGTGACGGCCTGTGATCCTCTTCCCCAGGGGAGACAGACCTTCCACCGCTTTGACAAGTTCAATTCCAAGTACAACCCGGTGGGAGCCAGTGAACTGCGAGATATCTACCTGAAGGCCGACAACTTGATCCACGGAGAGTATTTTGCTCGCATCATAAAGGCACGTGAACGACCACACAATGCATTAGCATCACCGCGTGTGCGTCAGTACGAGGAGTGCTGACGTTCAGAGCGGCGGGAAGTAATATTTGCGATGGAAAACATTGTTTCTTCCTCTCAGGAAGTGGCCCACGATCTGGAGGAGAGTAAGTACCAGCACGCAGAGCCCCGCCTGTCCATTTATGGGCGCTCTCCGGATGAGTGGGACAGCCTGTCCAAGTGGTTTATCGACCACAAAGTGCACTCCCCTAACATGAGATGGATGATTCAAGTGCCTAGAATATAGTAAGTGCTACAGCAGGGGGGAATGGAACCGCATTGTTTACCATTTTGCGGTCCATATGTGTTTCTTTTTTGTGCTCATGATTATTATTCTCCCGTGTTACAGTGATATCTTCAAGTCAAAGAAGTTGATCCCCAACTTTGCGAAGATGCTGGAGAACATATTCTTGCCTCTGTTTGAGGCCACGGTCAACCCCCAGAAACACAAAGAGCTCCACATCTTCCTCAAATACGTCAGGCCATAATGCTGAATGCCCTCCACAAATCGCAATCCAGCACCATTTGTATTTGTGTATTATGTTGGATTTGACTGAAGATGTCTTTTTCGTTGTTGCGGCGTGCAGGTCACTGGATTCGACAGCGTGGACGACGAGTCCAAACATAGCGACCACCTGTTCTCCTACAAGAGCCCCAAGCCGGAGCAGTGGACCGCCGACAACAACCCGCCCTACAGCTACTACCTCTTCCACATGTACGCCAACATCATGGTTCTCAACAACCTGAGGAGGTAAGCCGTGCCCTGCTGCCCTCTGCACAGTGAGTATTTTCTCAGTGTTTTGGCCTCCCGTCTACACCTAAGCAGCATGGCAGGTCACTGTCAAACAAAGCTTTTTCATCATGACATCGATATACACATGGTTGTTTCACGCATTGAGCAAGTGTGAGAAACCTACAAATATTGTGTATTTGCTGCCGTCAAAAATGAACCGTCTGTTCCTAACCACTTCCCCTTAACCCTGTCATGAGGTCATGGATAGACGCAAAGGAGAATTTGTAAGGACCGCGGTGCTACGAGAATTATTGACGCACCTTTCCTTAGCATGTAGAGAATTCAAACTGCTCCGATCACGGCCGCCACTTAGATACTTCCGGGTCCTTCCCTCAGCTAGGAACCTTCCTAAGCAAGAAAGACTTTGCAACCACAGCCATTGAGTCATTCACTGCACTTGCTCCTAATGTTCTTCTGTGGTGTTTGATATTAAGTTGAATGACCACGTCTGTACACGGCCTCCTTAATCACTTGTACATGAATCACATGTGTGCAACACACAACCACATCCCCTAGGGAACGAGGCCTCACCACCTTCCAGTTCCGCCCGCACTGCGGCGAGGCCGGCTCCATCACCCACCTGGTGTCCGCCTTCCTCACCGCCGACAACATCTCCCACGGACTCAACCTGAAGAAGGTGGGCCACAGATTGTACAACAACATTTCACAATAAAATAAGCGTACATAAATGACATTCCACTGCCGTCATAACAACTGACAATCCCTTAACGGTTCAGAGGTTTGTCATAAAGGCACTATAGACAGACACGTGTATCCAGTACAACTGTACAACTGTGGTTCTTCCAGAGCCCTGTGCTGCAGTACCTGTACTACTTGGCTCAGGTACCCATCGCTATGTCACCGCTGAGCAACAACAGCCTCTTTCTGGAATACTCCAAAAATCCTCTTCGGGAGTTTCTGCACAAGGGCCTCTGTGTCTCCTTGTCCACAGATGACCCCATGCAGTTCCACTACACTAAGGTATTCACGTCCGACCACCAGGACAACTAGTATTCCAATGCTCCACACATACTGGGAACGATGCTGGCTGTACAACGAGTAGCCGTTTTCGTGATTGTTTTGTTGACGCGTGGGCATGACGGGATGTTGGGATGCTCTCCAGGAGCCGCTGATGGAGGAGTACGCCATTGCGGCTCAGCTGTGGAAGCTCAGCACCTGTGATGTGTGCGAGATAGCCAGGAACAGTGTCCTGCAGAGCGGCCTCTCTCACCAGGTAGAGGGACCAGTGTCCAACCCCTCTCTCCCTCTCCCTCTCTCTCTCTCTCTCTCTCTCTCTCTCTCTCTCTCTCTCTCTCTCTCTTGATCAGCTGATCATTGCATGATGTGACATACAGTCTATGTACATTCATGATTATTTCCATTCGCAACTTTTATTTTGAAAGGACAAGCAGCACTTCATCGGAGCGAACTACCTGAAAGACGGACACGAAGGAAACGACATCCGCCGCACGAACGTAGCCCAGATCCGGATGGCCTACAGACACGAGACACTGTGCAATGAGCTCAGCTTCCTGGTGGAGGCTGTGAAGTCCGAAGCCATCAACTCCAAGTCCGAGTAAAGTACATCCTCGGCGGGCATGCCTTGCCGAAGTGCTCAATATTTACCAGTTTGTGTACTCGTACATTTGTCTGCAACAACCACAATAGCTTTAATGGCAGGGAAATCCAATAACAGGACAATGCATTGCTAATTATTTCATAACCAGTGTTGCTGATGTTTGGGCAGATAGAGATCCCGGCTGCATAGAGACATCTCTGTCTGTTAACACTGGCTGTTAACGGTAGTCTCCAATGCCCTCTCCTGAAGTCCACAACAATCTCCTTCGTCTTCTCCACGTTCAGGCGGAGATTTGGTTTAGACTGTCATCTGGTTTAGACTGTCATCTGGTTTAGACTGTCATTTGGTTTAGACTATCATTTGGTTTTAGACTGTCATTTGGTTTTTAGACTGCTCACTTGGTTTTTAGACTGCTCACTTGGTTTTTAGACTGCTCACTTGGTTTTTAGACTGTCTTTTGTCTTAGTTTGTCTTTTGTCTTA
>OMOU01044503.1:0-25524 GCA_900312585.1 Malacocephalus occidentalis
CTGTGTATGCGTGTACTCTCATTAGCTGAGGTGGATCAATATTAGACTGTAGGCTACAGTGCTACGTCGGAATGGCGGAGGTCCCTCCCTATACCGAGGGATACTGAAGAAAATCAGCCTTCATTGAAGGAAAAAAAAGCGCAGACATCTCTCTTCAGGCGTCAGGCGTGTACCAATATAACAGTATAACCGAGGCAGCATGTACAGCAACACACACACACACACACACGTCGACGGCACTCACTGCACGCACGGCGTTTCCCGCAGTGACCAACAAGTAAAGCTCCATACACCTATTGCAGCAGTTACAGCTCCCGATGCCACAAAGAAACATAGTTTTTCTGCATTGTTTTTTTCAGCTGGTCATACGAATGCCTTATTGGCAACCATAACAGCAGGGGCAATTAAGACTGATCAATACGGCTTCTCAAATGTATTTGCCTTGCCTTTGTGCTCATCACACACATAGACCAAATCCTCTTAAAGCCAATACACGTGCAGAAGAACACCATTTCCACCACCAATACGACTTTAACAATGAACAATGCGCCCATTCTCCACCAGTGAATGATAAGGATCAGCGGTTCATTAGCTCAGCCTCAACGCATGCTAATGACTTGATGATATCACAGCTAATATCAACTCAAACTTGATCATTCGTCCAATGTTTTTTGGGCTATTCATGCACATATATCATGCATATATAAAGCCCTATATACAGACCGCCCGTTTGAGAGTTGGTATTACATCGTTAAATAATTAAAAACATTTACCTGCCCCAGCAGTGCCTTCGCAGAGGAACTCAGAACCGGAGCGCAGCGTCAGACAGGCGGGATTTTAATCAGCAGCGCAGAGCGCCGCCCGCGGTTTGGCCGCTACCGTAATGATTGTATGAGCAGCACGGTGTTAAATATTGCTATGGCTAGGCTACCGTAGTGATTGTATCACCAGCGCTGTATACAATATTAATATGGATAGCCTACCGTAATGATTCTGTCACCAGCACGGTGTTAAATATTGCTATGGATAGACCACCGTAATGATTGTACCGCCAACGCAGTTTAAAACATTGCTATGGATAGACTACCACCGTAACTACACTGGTTACTGCTCGGTTTAATAGCACATTGTTTAAAGCCTGTGTAACAACACACAATAGGCCACAACAACGCATGAAGCATGCTTCTAGAATAGGCCTAGTCTAATGTCAATGTTTCGAAGCTGTGGTTGAATTTAGCAACTTGTTATGCCATATATATATATATATATGATATATATGATTCTACCGTTTCCGTTCTGCATTGCATATAGCCTATAGTATACTATAGATCATAACTAAGCCTAATCTGTATTGTGTGTGTATGTGGTTAATGTGGTATGTGGTTAAAGTGCTGATTCAAGGTGTCTTGGCACGTGAGTTGCACGCGTACTTTTTTTCGGATTACGACACACAATCAAATATGGCTTTTCTGGGGGAAAACCTAATCGTTGAAAGCGGAATTAGAAACGATGATGTAGCCACTTCATAGACATAACGGAGGCGCGAATGAACAGAAACACATTCAAACACATCAGATGTAATAGAAAGCAGACAGTAACGATATGACATGGATACCCCGTGCGTGTCCTACAGCGCCCCCGCGAGTATAACCATTGCAATAACAGCCAAAAGTATAGGCCTGCTGTAACATACATCATGGAGGAAATCTTGAACTGAAGGCTATTGATGGGCCCATGAAAAGTGTTGTGGTTTGCCACCTGGTTGGAAATAAACCTTTATCGATTCTTCAGAGATTTCCTTGTGCTTAACTGCTTTCTCCTTTATATAATCAGAGACACAAATCAGAGACACACATATCTGCTTTCCATCCCAAATCCCATTATTTCTTTGCAATGCACCTATTTGTCACAAAGGTAAGGCATGCTTAAAAGAAACCTGGGACCATATGTTTGCTAATTGCTTTACTGTCATATATTAAAAGATTTAAAACCTGAAAACAATGGGGTACAACAATACCATAAAGCAGAGAAATGTGAGGTAATACTAGCACCTAAAATATTGTACCGGGAAGAGATTTCTAAAGATAAAAATCAATCATTTGAAAGTATTTACAGAAGACGTACAGATAGATTAAAACAAAACAAACAACGGGGTACAAAAATACCATAAACAGAGAAAAGTGAGGTATTTTGTTATCTTCGTAAACATCAATCTTACCGGTTAAAAACACACATTTTAAAAGTTGAACTCAAATTGTCCAACTTACATTAAGAGTTATGTAACATGTAGGTTACATAGTCTGCACTTTTTAAATATACACATTTAAAATGAATGTATTTATATATATTTGTGTGTGTGTGTGTTAAATAGGTTACAATACAGAGAAATGTGAGGTAATATTAGCACCTAAAATATTGTATCGGGAAGACATTTCTAAAGATAAAAATCAATCATTTGAAAGGATATACAGAAGACGTATCAATAGATTAAAACAAAACAAACAATGGGGTACAAAAATACCATAAAGCAGAGAAAGGTGAGGTTTTTTGTTATCTTCGTAATCATCAATCTTACCGGTTAAAAACACACACCTAAAATATTGTATCGGCAAGAGATTTCTAAAGATAAAAATCAATCCTTTGGAAGGATATACAGAGGAAGTATAGATAGATTAAAACTGGATTCCAGAGATCCCAAGTTCTATAAAACAGCTTTTGGGCATAATATAGCAGAAAAATAGTAATAAATCAGAGAAGGAAGGGGGGTGCGGGTACAACGCCATATGTGGGGAAATACTGTCGTTATTTCTGGCTAAAATAACTGATTATGCTGTTCCCGGGATGGGGTATAATCTTGTTGACAGTAAGACACAAATGAAAGTATTAGATTAAAAGAAACATGTTGCATCAAATTCAGTGCAACGAAATAAAATCAGCATATCAAATAAATTATAAATGATGAATTCCCTATGGGTTTGTTATGGTTTTTATGACACATAACCTGACTATTGGCGCAACTCCCTCAGAATCTGCACAAGGGTAGCATGCTGTTCCTTTTAGGTCCAGCAGAGGGCACTAACGAGTCACCAATGGAGGACAGGATGGGAGAGGGCTGTGGATCCCTGTACGTCAGCAGTGGGCGGAGCCTCCACCACAGCCTCTGCCAAGGGAAACAAGCGGGGCTCCCATGGGGAGGCAGGCTGAAAGATGGGTATACAGGGGGCCATAAAAACAACCATATCAGACACAAACAAGTCATTCTGTACACAGACTCTTGTGCGCACACACTGAAATTCACAATGCACACACTTAACCTACATCCTTGCATACACAACGTTTTTGAAGAGCTTTCATCTGAGCAGCATTTGTTGGAAACGGTCAGCGTTTAGTGCATGCTGTGTTTCTATGAAATATAAATATAATACTTAATTTAGATTTCAGACTGCTCCCTGCTCATATCTGTCCAATTAAGGTATCTCTTTCCTGATTGGTCTGTCAATCACATACGCTCACAGGGCAGATAAAATGTAGATTTTTTTTCTGCTTTTTTCTGCTCTTTACAACTCTCAAATGTTACCGACAGCAGCATTGGAGATGTGAGAATCAGTGCTGTGGAATTATTATACAAAAATATCAACAAAATATCAACCTGATATATTAAATAGCATTCAGTGGATTGTTGTAATGTATCCTTCATACGATTACAATCATGGTAGATATTACATACATATGTTGTCCAGTATTGAAGGTCTAGTTTCGTATTTTGTCTAACATTGTTTAACGCATAGCCCAGCCAAAGAAAAATACATGACAAACTATGTCAAGTGATTTCACAACAACTGGTTGCCATAGAAGCGCCAGTACATCCCATGTGTGCTAATACCCCTGAGGTGTAACTGTAGTAATAGTCCCCATAGCAGTGTATGAATAATATAGTATTGATTATTTTGATGATGACATCCACAAACCATGTTCTTAACATACACACACACACACCCTTTATTTCACTGTAATTGCGATGAGCGAAACACAGGGTCCCATCTAAGTTCACACAGCCACTTCTTTATTTTACGAGGGCAAACCAACATCCAGTTTCAGCTCAAATGCAAACACAGAAAAAAATGTAGGGGGTGAGAGTTCCCTCATCTCAGTGTAGCTAGTATATGCTGTTGAGTATGAGCGTTGTGATGAATGAGCGACGTTGTATATGAAATGCACCACACACCATGCTATACTATGAGACATGTCCAAGAAGCATAACCGCAGCAGGGGAATAGACGCTTTCAATTTCAAACCAGGCAACTATTTAATATGCTTCTTACAAGAGGGGACATTTTTTAGCTCTGAGAACTTACTATAAGCATCTCCTCTGTGCCTGGATACTCATCCGTTTCCAGAAGGGCAGAGCTTGTCTTCATGGCTAGCCCCGCCCCCTCTTCCCAGCTCCAAGGCCCCTCCCCACTGGCCGGCCTGGGGGTCAAAAACCAAACGCGTCACAAACGTAGAAATACCTACAGCAAACCTAGCAAGCAATTTTTGACCAAAAATCTAATAATATTTTTTTAAATTGCATTTTGAGGAATATATTGTATATCATGATGCATCATTCATAATCAAACCATAATATGAAGATCACATTGAAGTTAGGCATTTTGGGTGCTATTTATGTTGGTGTGCACATGTGTTTATGGGTGTGTGTCTTCTCATATAAGTACATCTCATGTGACTGTGTGTGTGTGTGTGTGTGTGTCTACCAAGTTCTGCTGTGTCGGCAGCATTGCTTCCTAATCCAGGAGGACCGGAGCAACATCTCTCTCCGCTCAGGCTCCAGGTGTCTCTGGAGGAACGCCTCGTCACTCACATCCTCCACCTGGAGGCGTGCACACACACACACACACACAAAACAGTTTATAGCTCCAAAGTGACCATCACATACACACACATGCGTGTGTTATTTGACATGGCACTGCCAGTGTCCACAGAGATGTTTTCAGACCTCCTCTTCCATCCCCTCCTCTCCTGGCGTATCTTGTGAGGACAGTCTGGTAACCAGCCGCCAGCTGGAGAAAATACAAGGCAAGCAAATGAGCTAACGCCAGGTGTGGTTGTTCCCCGTCCAGCTCTGTAAACAGCCATCTATACAATCCACTGTAGCTACAGCATTCTATATAAACACCGGGCTATTTGCTACTCTTTGTATTCTCTACATATGACAAAGAACAGCATCAGTGGAAGCTGTGAGCATGTGAGAAATGCTGATATGCAGAGCTGAAAAGTGAATGTTTCGATTGATTATTGATTATTTTATAGATTAAAATAATAATTATTGGTCAAGCAAAAAATACAGGTGTGTGAGTGTCTGTGTTTGGTGGCTGGCTTAATTGGCCTCGCCTGGCCCAGTTAAGAGTCTGGGGGGTTAGGACTGAAGCTGTGATTGCATTGGCTAATCAGTGCACCACAGGTTCAGTCAGCCACCAGCACACACACACACTCGGAGAGCGCTAGCATGCTACTGGTACCCATCTGCTCCATGGCATTTGAACAAACATCTGGAATAAACCAGACTTTTCACCACAACCCTGCCTATGTCTGGAGGAGCCCCGAATTAAGCTACACGGTGTAGCATTCTGGCAGCAGTTATGCTACAACAGTATAGTGACATTTTTGTGTTTTGTGTTTTCCATTTGTTATTGACATGCAATTAACATTCAGAAACCCTGGCAAATGGCATAACACACACTACCCACTTCTAAAGATAAGGTTCGTCCAATTGGAAATCCATGCGTCATTTCAATTTGACTAATTCATCATTTTAGGAGTTTTGTAGCTTGAATACTAATACAGCTCCTTAATGAGGAGGAGGACAATCTCACACATACCCCCACGGCCAACCACCCATACACCCACACCCACGGCCACACTACCTGGGGGTGAAGATGTGTTTGTACTGCCCTCGCTCCACCTTTGCACCTGTGGCGAATGACATGGGATGGATGAAGTTGTCGATGTCGTAAAGGGTGCAGGAGGGCCCCTGAGATGAGGAGAGACTAATACATCAACCACATCCATTAACTAAGGGACAGGAAGGAAAATATGAGAACTAGACTGACCCGCATACATTTACATTACATACAGTACTTTTCCAGTATATATTGTGTGTATTTACTGCCATCTGCATGGTGCAACATTAACATTAAAAGGTGCAATGTGCAAAATGTAGGATTTTAAGCTAGCTCCAGCTAGCTACACTGCCCACCCCTCCCTCCATGTTCTGTCCAAACCACGCCCACCCAGGGTTAAACATATTCACAACAGATTTCTTTACACTGCTCAAAGCAATTGACATAGATCCCTGTACTAATTAGGAATGGTAGTGTATATGTGAGTGTATTATTACCTGTGAGGAAAGCCTGTGTGTGTGTTTTGGACATTGTGTGTGGTAGGCCTCTTCCAAAAGCTCTGATGAGATTGTGCACACACACACACACACACACACACACACACACACACACACTTTATATTATGCCTAGAGTGGAGGCAGTCAATAAAAAGTCTGATTTTCAGAGTCAAAGCAAAATGGATGAACCCACATTGGGGTGGCTTCTTCAAATAGCGTATATTATCATTTTGACAGAATGTCAAAACCATAATACCCGTGGCGATGTCCATAGTTTGAAAAGTGTGACAGCTTAAGATGCATATTTTGACAATGGTCTAGAGACAATTGGCCTATGATATGCGATATAGGTGCACACCTACCCTCTGTGAATTTCAGGCCACGCCCCCTCTTCTGACTTCTTTGATTGGCTCTCTTGAGGCGGGGTATCCGAAAACAGTCCGTCCACCTAGGAGACACGCCCCCAAGGGGTCTTGCACGGTGTTTTCGTCTATGGCCTGAGGTATGAGAGAGAGACACACACACACACACAAAGCATCTGACTCCTCCAGAGACATCCACAGCTTTTCAGTTCAATTCAAACACTCAAGAAGGTCCTTGCCACCAAAATACACATTAACGCACGCTTTCATCTACGACGAAGCGTATCCAATTTCCGATGCACTATATCAAGAAATAAGACAACATTGAAGACTGGGTGCTGGTTCCTTAATGTAGTAATAATGAAACAGCCAGACTAGAACAGCACTCACAATCTTTACTTTTTAATATTGCTACATGCCCACATGAGGATGCGTTGAGAAATTTACATTTGTGAAATTGCCAGAATACACGCAGAGAAGACATCTGTGTGGATATAATAAAAAGTCAAATTGGAGTGCTGTCCTAGTCTCCACTTTTTACGATGCACAATGTTACAATAAAGTAACAATGATCTTGAGATTTGAGATTTCTTTCTTGTCTATCAAAAGCTTTGAAAGAGCTCATGCTTGGTGGAACTGCAGGGCTCGGCAATGCCTCCCCCAAGGGGTCTTTAGGATGTTCTCTCACCTGCAAGGGCCTTCTGCAGGTGGCTGCAGAGAGAGGTGCCTAAAATAAGATAAGATATAACTTCATATATCCTGAGGGAGCCAGAGGTTGCTCCAAAATACCAACAGCATAAGAATAAAAACAACAGAAACAATAAAAACAAAGCCTAATACGGTGAGAGGGAGGGAGCTGATGTGAGAAATGAGGAATAACATAATGAGCCAGTCAGAAAGATAGATGAGCAGTGATTTATTCTGGCATTACAGCCAGAGTTGCGCAACATAAATAGCGCAAGGACAACTTTGAACAACCTCTGTTTGAGGTTATTTGAGGTCATTTGAGGTGGGAGCAGATTGAGTCTGGAGTGCTGATGTCTACCACCAGAAGCTATTGAATCACTCCATGTGCACATTTTAGTCAAAGCGGATACACTTCACTGATGCTTGGCGGCCTGTCAAGCAACTGTAATAGTTTGAAGAGTCTTCATGCAGTTTCATGCTCGGGCCATGTAAATATGGCCGCCGTACGCGTGGCAGAGCAGGTGTCACGTCCAGAACCACATTAAAATGTGTCATCCATTCGGATTTGGGACACAGTGCTTCAAATACATGTGATCCCTACATTTCCACAAGAAGGGGCAACCTTTTTCAATGGCATCATTGTAAATGAGGCTCCGCCCTCAACAATCTGTAAAGATCTAAATCAAGGTTGAATGAATGAGAGCAGATTACACTACACAGCCTACAAGTTCCACTACCAGAGGAGCGAGGCGGCACGGGGGGCAGTTGGGCAGGGGACATCCCACGAGTCCAGGATCCTCCTCCGGGGCTGGGGGTCCAGGACACAGGCTCCCAGGAGGCAGAGAACGGGGGACTGGTGCTCTGATTGTCCCGGAGAAAGAGAGGGAGAAAGAGAGAGAGAGAGAGAGAGAGAGGGGTCAGATACGGTCGCGAGGTGGAGGAAGAGAGGAGAAATGGACATAGGGAAATATATCATTCCGCATGTACACTCTGCCTTCTACATGTATACAAGAACAACACTCCCAGAACCCTGGAGGTGTTCTCCACTTTAGCATTAATTCATTTGTTAATGTATTGATTCATGATCATATGTGCATATTATTGCATGGCCACAGTCAGCAGACTGCTCAGTTTCTAAATACAACCGGACAAAGACTATTGGAATCAGAAACATTGGGTTTTTGTAGAAGTGTGACAAAGAAGTAATACCTCAGTATTACTTCTGTGGCAGAGGATGTGATCGAAATGCGACTTGACCGTGGGACTTAAGGCAGCAGGCCTGGTTGTGACGACACACGCACCATCCATCCATCCACCCATCCATCCAACCAGCCCACCTGCAGAGCACGGGCGGCGGGCTCCTCCATGGTGAACAGCCGGGGTTTGCGGTGGGCGAGCAGAGGCAGTGTCCGGGCGCACCAAGTCCTCGGCCGCTGGCGCCGCTGGGGCCACTGCCCTGTTCCCCGCGTGCTGGCGTGCACCATGAGGCGCCGGAAAGGGAGAAATATGGGATGGCAACCATATTGGTTCAATGTTCTCAATGTTTCTTAAAAAAAAAACAACAACATTATAACACACAGCGCTGCAAGGACACCAATGAACGTGTCATTTCAAATGTCCACATGGTAGCTCTGCTGCATGCCGGACAAAAACATTTAAATTACTTATTAAAGGACAATCGGAGATCGAGGGGAACCTCTGCGATAGACAACACAGCCTTCGCTCTTCATGACTTTCACTCTCATTCCAACTGTAGGGGCAGAAGAATACAAGCTAAAGCTGTAGGCTGTATCTCAGAAGTAACCTTGAAGTGAGCCACTCTGTGGGCTGCTTGGTGCTGCTTGGCTGTAGCTAACATCCAAACAAAGCCAATGCTGAAAACATGACCCCAGGTGACCTGGCAAGTCCCCAGTCGGGCCAGCTGTGGAATGCAGGGTTCTGACCTTGTGTAAGTCAAATAAAACCAAGAACCACACCAACACCTGGCTAAATGACTTTAGATAAATGTAGATGGGAAACATTTACAGTAAATATGGCATATTTTCAACACCGGTCAATGTAATTCTACTGCATCGCATTGTGTGAACATATTGGATGTGAACTGTTTTGTGGAACAAAGTGGAAATGTAATGTTCTTTTGTAAAACTACAACCACAAATTGGATGGAAACTACTACATATAACTACACATATTATGCATTTGCTGTAGGTAAGGTGATTTTAAAGGTAAGATTGTAAAGAGGGAGAGCTATCACATCTCGATGGCGGAGAGATGCAGAGAGGGAGGGAGGGAAAGAGGGAGCAGCGAAGAGGCTGCGTTTTCCCTGCCCTTTCCCATTTTCTTTTTACACCTCTCTCAAATTCTACCCCCTCCACTGTTACACCCCTTTGGCGAAGACAAGTGTAGTGGGTTTTATTTTGCTTGCTGTGCATGAGTGACTAGGCTTGCGGTACCTGTAGCAGGCTCTCTCGGTGACACCCATCCACATCCAGGGCGGTTTGGAGGGCGGCGACAGGCTGGTGAGAATCTGGCTGAGCTGGGCACACTGCAGGTGATCACAACAGTACATTACACTCACAACGTGGTGGTGACAGCCACAACGCCCCCTATCTAAGACGCCAAATGTATCTTACTTGACACAGCACAGGCTTGCGATGCTCTCCTTCAAAGAAAAGTCATGTACAGTGTGACTATTTCACATGGAACTATGCAAACGATAAGCCTTCCGCAGAGGGAAAATCAAGGTAATGTCACGTTATTTGAGGTACACACAAAGAAGAAATATCGGGAAAGAAAACATCAAATGAATCAAATGAATAGTTGATGAACCCACAAACAAAGTAATCATCATCACCATTGCTTGACAGCCACTTCTGTAATTGCCTGCCATTGAAGCAGCAAATACAGCAACTGAAATCAGTGGGATGAGAGGCCTAGCTGGGGAAGATGATGAGGCCTCCGCACCATAGCACCCCACGTGACAGATCAAACAGCTGTTCATTGGTCCACGGGCCAAAAAATAATGGCTGGATGAAGCAATCATACAATGAGCTGACGGCTCGGCTCATAATATTCCTACTCCAAGTAATTTTGGAGTAGGATTTTTTTTGCGCATATTTCGATGGATATTTTTGCACATAGTCCCAGGAGTCTTCACTGTCTCCCCTCGGCTGTCATCAGCAGTTCTCCCAAATTAGGAAAATATCTGTATTTCTACATTTAATGTATTTCATATATATGTATTTAATATGCCGCTTCTACGTGGCTTTCTAACAGGTATTGTATGTAATAGTTTGATTGGAAGTTACGATCCAAATATAACGCAGTGGGATGAGACAGGCATTGTTGTCTGTCAGGGAATACTTCAATGTTAGTTATTAAACCAATCAGAACACTGTGATGAAACACATGTTGTGGTTGGCCATCCGTCAGGCAGCACACTGTCAGCACTCTATCAGCTGTACATTGCAGCTGTACATCTTCTAATTTTGTGATTCGCACCCATAAATATTCACTAGAATGCAGAAAATTCAGTCAGTATAAGAGATGCACTTTTTCCTGGGGGAGGACCCCAAGAACCCCGCATGGTGGTTTCATAAAATCTCCCTGTGGTCCCTGAGGTCCCTGACTATTCCCGTCCTCCGGCGCCCCTACCTGTCTTCCTATGTTGTGCAGCAGACGCGCGGGGCTACTGAGCTCGTAGTCCGTGTCCCGGGGTAACTCTCCGCCACCCCTGGCCATGCAGGAGAGGCCCCACGTCTCGGCCGGCAGGGCCTGTTCTATCTGCTGTTGGTCTGTAGGAGCCTGGGAATCACCCAGCACCACGCCAACATGGGACACACACACACACATACACGCCCTGAATACTTGACCATGAATTTCAATTGGCAGATTCTGCCAAGGAAACCTTAGCTTTAGAAGACAAAACACATTGTTTTAACATATAATTTCCATTCATCAGTGCCACAGAGTACAAGGTTGCCTACCCAAGGCAATCCGTGCGCACAGTTAAAGCTAATCATGATCATAATTCAATGCAATCACAGGGTTTTACACAGCGAGTTCACCAATCTTGCAGCACATCACCTATAGTTTGAACACCAAGACAAGGAAGGCACAGTTCAGTTCTACCTAAACGTCGTGCAGATTTGGCTGACCCGTACCTCCGAAACAACCACCTCCCCCCCAATCCTCCCCTGGTGTGCCTCCCCTGTAGCGAGAGACTATACCTTGGTGGCGCGGAGGTGCTTGCGGAGCGCTGCCAGATGGCCGATCCTGCCCTCCAACTCGGCCAGACGCAGCAGCAGCCAGCTCCACCTGCTGCCCATCTCCGCTCGCTCCCCCAGCCACCTCGCCTCACTGCTCTGTGGGGAGGCAAGTAGGCCCCCGTGGTCGCCTCTTCTTCTAATGCTGCTGGTGACGATCACGATCCAGAGAAAGGAAGGTGGCGGTGGTGCAGTAAAGAGGTTCGACACACACACACACACACACACACACATACACAGATCAAACCTTTTTGTTTATCCTTCAATATAGTCAGAGCTATGTTTCCAGAGGCCCTCTCTCTGTGCTCCCTCTTTACGCATCTCTGCCATTAGTATTGCATTTCACACACATGCGATTGACAGGCAATATGGATTCCCCAAAGCGAACAGGGAGGAAGAGATGCCCAATTGGTCAGAAATGAGCCGGGAGGGGTCTAAATTGTCACATGCAGAGGCAGGTACAGTCAATTCAAAATGGATGTTGTCTCATGGCACATTAATTCACTAATAGCTAACAGATGGCTGTGCCATTTTTAACAAATTACACTCAAATAATAGCCCTTGAATCGTACCTGCAGCACCCTCTAAGAACCTACATTAACACAAAAATAGTGTTGTGCTACTTAATGGAGGGAGACAATCATTGGTCATTAGTCAACTCAGCAGTGTGTATCTATACGTTTCCATGGGACTAGTGTGCGTATGTGTGCGTGCGCGCATGCGTGTGTGTCTCGACCAAGGTCCTAAAGGCACTGCTATGGTAACCGTGGCTCTTTCGGAGGCCAGCAGCTCTACCAAGACACACTTCAAACAGCCATGTGAGAGAAAGAGAGGTTAGGCCTGGCTGAAGCAACCGTTGAGGGGGAGCAACAATGGCCAGGGTGTCGCATTTGTTTGGCCACTGAGAGCTCAATTCACTGAATAGAGAGAGAGAGGCCATTGTGCAGCCAACTGACGGACAGATTTAGTCCTTTGTTTGTCAACCACAAACAAAGATACCTGTGACTGTGGTCTAAAAAGTACCATATTCTCGGCTTCCATTCAACCCTGAGGTAAATATTATGCGTGTTGTCATCCATTCTAATTATTATCTATACTTATAATCAATGTTGTGGCATAATCAACATTTTATTAATCTGATGTGTCAGATGGTTCGTTACACAGCAGAAGAGAAGTCGTGCTTTGAAACGGTTTGTAAAAGGCCAGGCACTTGGCAGGCGATTGGATGAACTGTCTGTCCATCACCACGCCTGTAACAGCCAGTAGTTCTGGACAGTGATTGGTCCAAATCACTGTGGTTAGGCAAGGTTGATTCTTGTCTGACTGTTCTCTGGGATCCAACTGCCTCGCAAGGTGACGCTTTCCACAGCAACCAAATTCAATAGGAATTGTATTCAAAATACAATGAGAAGATGGTAAGATAGATCAAATCAAGTCAGACCAGACAAATTCGCAAATGCTAAGTCTGGAACCTCATTTTTGAGTTCTGAGTGGCATTATCAAAGGGAACATACCAAAATGTCTCTGGACGCAAGTGGATAGCCCTACAACCAATCAGAGCAACAACAGGTCACATAGGGTGTAGATTGAATGTCGATGAATATTTAACCAATTTGAGTCATTAGTACAGAAAATACATTTTTCTTGTCAACAAAAGCTTTTTGCAGTTTGTTCTTATCAAGAAAATATACAGTCGCGTTTGTATAATACAGACCGTTGATCAGTGGCAGTGTCCTCTCAGTATGCATGTGTGTGTGTGTCACTATCCCTAAACCCCTGTTGATCAACTGCTGTATTGTAGTAGCCTAATGGCCGCTAGGAGGTAGAAGCAGGTTCATGTTGAATGCTGATTCAATACGACGAGACACAAAATATATAGGTTCTAAAAAAAATCCTGAACTCACAACGAACAACGCTGGTGGCATTTTTACAACGAAGCAGCAAAAAAAAAAAAAAAAAAATGACGTAGCATTTCCTCAAAGTATCTCATAGATTTACGCAAGTAGCTCTAAAGACGTACTGTCGTTGATTCCGGTCCACCTCCGGGTCGTCGTCATCGTCTGAGCTGCTGCTGCTGGCCGTGGCCTCCGAGTCCAAGGAAACGTCCCGGCAGAAGATCTGCAGAACGGCCTTGTTGCGCACGCTCGTCTGGCACGGCTCTATGGCGGCAGGGTGCAGGGTGTTGGCCGTCTGCTGCTCCGTCAGCTCTGTGAGGCGCTGGCTGCGGTGTAGCATGCCGGCGTTTTCAGCCAGGAGAGCCGGGGGTCCGCTCTGGCGCGCATGAGGCCGGCCCTCCGAGTCCACCTGTCTGTCTCGCTGCCACCAGCAGTGTTCCCTCCTCGCTGCCAAGTGTGTCTGCATGTCAAAGTTGCAAGATATATTCGTCCAAGATATATTAGTGCACTTTACAATAAAGCTACCAAAGGGTTTCACAAAGGTTGGGTTGAATACAATCACGTTAATACAATGACCATGACCACATACAAATTCTACCTGTGAAAATGTTGTATGCCTACATTCAAGCGCATTGCCAGTATCAATGTGGTTCTATATTGCATATTGATATCTGGACAAAAAAAGAACATATCAAATATAGATAGATGAGCTTATTTTCAAAAGCTTCCTCTCTTTTTACAACTCTCAAATTGTACCTACAGCACAGGTAACCAATGTACATTTCGTATAGCACCTGTTGAATCCCTGCCATCTTCTCCAGCGTTGCAGGCAAACCAGGAACCAGACTGCCACGCTGAATCCACTCTGAACGAATGGAGCGTGGGCTCAAAGTCCCCCCTGTCCCCGACGGTGGAGTAGGCGAGGGAGGACAGGTGCGGTGTGTTTCAAAACACACTTCTGGCCCGTGCCCATATCTGTGGGGTGGCACGCTGCTCTCTTGTCTGTCCCCCGCATCGTGGACGGAGATTAGCATGGTGCCCAGAGTGCCTGGATGCAACTGCTGCGCATCTCTCTGGCTTTTGTGGGCGGAAAGAACGTCAAGGTGGCAGCAGGGCCTGGACGGGAGCACTGGCTTTCCCTGGTCAGAAGGAGACGTCTGGGATAGCAATTGGGATACATCACCACTGTCGGGGAACTCCAGAAGAGCACTGAGGAGGCAGGAGTCCAGAAACGGTGAAAGGGAAGGGCTCAGCCACAACTGCTGGGAGCAGTTGTCTTCTGCCATCATCAGCTCGATGTTGAATAGATCTCCTGCTGCTTTGCCAGGGGCCAGGGGTGAGGACTGGTGCTCTCCATGGTCTTTGGGTGGGGATGACAGGTGGACTCCAGGGCTGTTTTGGGTTATTCTTGTAAGGGCTGGAGCCATATGCTCTCTTGGTGTTCAAAAAATAAAAACAATGAAACACAGAACAGCCTTTTAATGCCACATCTGGTGACAAAAGTGTTTGTCAGTTCCACATTCAACTACGAGAAAAACAAATACACGTGTGCATGTGAAGGTGTGTCGAAGCTTGTTTTGTGCTAGAACATAATAGTTTTGTGATAAAGTCATAATCATATGAGAATAAAGTCTTCAATTGAGAATAAAGTCATAATATTATGATAGTAATTTCACACACACACACACACACACACACACTCACAGTAAATAATAGTCATAGGCGAGGCAGAAATCATCATGCAAACCGTTAATAACCAATGAGGGACATTGTGCCATGTCATGTCTTGATGTCCTAATAATGTATTATTGCAATATTCCGAATTTATTCTTGAAATATTCGGATATAATTATCGAAATATTTCTTTATTCTCGTAATATTATGACTTTTATTCTTCTGCTTTTTGTATTTTACAGTGGCCCTAAACCGCCGTCGTATAGGGTCCAACGTCAATAACATAGAATAATGGAGTTATAATAACGGAGTTATTGACATTGTATCAGCACTAATCTCACAGCTACCTCGTCGTAAACCGGAGCAGATTGTATAGTTCAGAGGGAGTTTACTCACCATAGCACAGCAACTAGTTGTGAAAAACGCGTCCAGCACCGACACCAGCACTGATTGAATTCGCCGCATGGAGCGTCAAGTCCCTGTGAAATGGAGAACGGCAGTCTACCGTTAACACAGACGACCGGTGCCGTTGAAGCTGCGCTCCAGAGGCGGAGGCAAGGGGGCGTGCACTGGCACGGGGGCGAGCATGGGGGCGTGTCAATGTCGACAGGTGAGATGTTCAACTAGTGTCTACTCAAATGTAAAGCCTATTTTACAATTATAATAATGATAATGATAATAGTCATCATCATCGTTATCATCATCATCATGATAAAAAACTGAATCTTCTATGATTTTTTTGTAATGAATGACACAGCTGTTGCAAATGTAAGGGAGACAAGAGAGAGAGACTAAGAGAGAAAGCTTGCCAAGTCCTAGCTCGTCTCTGTTCTGCACCACAGTGGTAGAGCAGAGTCACTTATCAGCTTCTGCAAGAGACTCAAGACCCACCTGTTCAGAGTTCACCTGGACGCTGCATCAGCCCTTGAAACCTGCTGTATGTATACTTATATGTATGTACCACAGCGATATATTGCTGTCTCTTTCAACAGGGGCCTGTCTAAATACATTTGAGAGGTGACATTGATAAGATACTGGATTAATCGAGGAATGGAGAATATGCATAGTGTACATGGAGGGCTGGTGCTCAAATTCCAACTAAAATAAACTGTAGTTATAAGAGTTGAATTGTTGAGGATGAGGGTGAGGTTGATAATGAGGATGAGGATGATGATTATGATGATAATGATGATGATATAGAAATTGAGAGTAGAGAATAAACATGTACTGTGTTTTCTCAAATGACAACCAAATTGCTGTGGTCATTCTAGGCCCCGTATTTAGTTATTGTTGTATTGAATGAATTTCTGCCAGTAAAGTATGAATTTATGGTCAAGCGGTCAGCGTGTACTTGCTGCAGAGAAGAAGATTGGTGATAGCCTCCTGGTGACATGAGACCACCCTGATCTCACAAGTTCAGTCTGGCCTCAAGCCCATTGAAAGCCTCTTCTAAAAATACTAAAGTGATGGGACGGATCAAGTTTCAGTTCATGACCAAGAAAGGAACGTCACAGTCTGGCGCATTAAAAAATATATATAATGGTTGTGCACGAGAGGTGTATGAATCTGCTGCGCGATCAAAACTGTTTAATCCGAAATAGACTAATTAATGATGTCAACTGATATTCATTGCAAAACACACATTTTAATATCTATGTTTCACAAGGCTAGTTAGGGAGTTCATAAGAACAACACAATGTCATTGCACTGAACTTCTTTTTCAGCACTTCCAAGATATTGTACAATTCTCTAAGCACACATCAGACAATGTGATAAGTTGGATTAGTCAGAAAAGCAAGGTGGGTGATTTCTTTTGATCTGATTTTCCCATCCCATTCGTTTGCCGTACTCAGGTCTGTTTTAATGTCCTGCACTATTTGGATTGCAGGGTTCTCGCATCAAATTCTTGACAAGGACGTTCCAGGACAAATTCCCTCAAATTGAAGGACCCAACATTGTTTGAGACATGGATCAAAGTGAATTACTGTTTCAACACTGAGCACGTTTATAGAGAGCTGACTTTACAGAAGCTCACAGACAACATTTAAAAAGAGTGAGGCCTCTCAATTGTACTACAACCTATTCTCTAGTTAATACAAATATCAAACAAACTCCATTGTACTATCAATTACGTATATTCTTGCAGCAAATGTATGCATTCAAGGACTTCCAATAACCCTTGTCTATTTATGTCTATTTTTTGTAACTTTCAAGACCTTGATTTTTCAAGGATTTCAAGGACCTGTGCGAACCCTGGTATTAACATTTTAAAATCCTTACTTTGAAACTGCATGTCCTATAAATATCTTTCTGCCATATGGACTAAATAACCACAATACACAGTTAAAACATGTTGCACATATTTATATAGCCTAACTGTATGGTCTTTTACACTACTAAAAATACTTCCGTCATCACATTGACACGGCAGCATCAACTCCAGTGCTTTCGATGGAAGCCAGCGATGTCAACTTATTTCCAGGAGGTCTTGGATCCGCTGATGTCTTCCAGGTGCCAATTTGTTTTCTGACAGCCTTCCAGACTTGAACTGTCCTTTCCCTAAAGAGAGTCTGGCCAGCCGCAAGGTTGGCCGTGGTGCCCGAGATGTATAGGGTGACAGCAGTGGAGGTGATCTGCATATCAAAGACAATCTGCGGTTGAAGATGGTTGCAGAGGATATACACCCCCATCCACAAGGCATAGAGGAAGTAGAGCACCCCTTGAAGGATGCCCGTGATGGTGACCCTGATCTGATTGTGGAGCCGTGGGTTGAAGAGGGATCCGCCGCTCACCGCAAGGCTTTTCATGTGTTTGTTCAGGTAGTGTGCCATAGCGAAGCTGCAGAACATCATGAGGCACATGCTGAAGGTTAAGTAGACACTCAGGACGCTTGTGATCACGATGTCGAAAAGCTGCAATTCACGAAAAGGAAAGGTTGTAGTTCTGTTTTCATAGCAAGAGGTCAATAATGTCGGTATTCGGGAAAAACCTTTGGACAAAAGCAGTGACCTGTCAAAAAACAGCACAATGTAGATGACTGATTTTATGTTTTTCTTCACCCAAACCAAGAGGGCTCGCTGGGACGGGACGATCATGATGTAGTAGTAAAACATCAGCCAAACATAGGAGGTCATGTTCACATACACCATGAACAACGCAAAAGAAAAAAACATCAAAATAACTGCACAGGAAAAACCCTCTATTGATAAACTGCATATTATTGTAGCTAAGAATAAGCATATGATTGCTGTGTAAATCACAAATTCCACCAGTAGCTTTAAGGGCTGTTTCACGTGTCGTGTTTTGTTAGGATTCCGAATGCAAAATGCAAAGAAAAAGTTTGCCAGGAGATTGAGAATGATGAGAGGTGCGTTGATAAAAATTGAAGCATGTTTGTTCATATGAACGCTGATCGAGCTATTTGTCATTTCCAAGTCCTGCTTCTCTGTAGGTTAGTGCTGGGGTCTGTGCTAGGTTAGTGCTGGCTTCATTATAGACTGTGGCATTTTGGCACCTTGTCTAAGCTTATGTAATAGACCAAAATTGTCTCCAATTTGGCAGCACATCCACACAGGAAGGAATATAAATGTTGCACCACATCGTTACACGTGTGTGTGTGTGTGTGTGTGGGTGGGTGGTAGGTGTGGATGTGTGTGGGTGTTTGTCCAAGACATTTCAAGTACCGGTAACCTATGGTCCCTCATGCATTGCTGCACACAGAGCCCAATGTCCTTCCCTATGTAAATAAATGAGCAAACCTGAGAGAAGTCAGTCAAATTGATGGAGATGGACAGCCAATGCAAATCCAGAATGTTCCATGTTGACCAGCAGCCAGCGTGACAGGTTTTGACCATAGATCGCCATCATGCTAAGTGCTTAGGACTCAGGAGTAAACAGGGAGAGATTGCTGTCGCAGCACCAGCGAGGTACCAATGTACATTTACTAGACCAGGTGTGTCTATATACTGGTGCAATGCCAGACCTAAATCCAACGGACCCATCATTATTGATCTGTCAAAAATATGTAACAAAGAAATTAAACACCAACTTTTTTACTTACGATGAGGAGACTGGTTTCTTTTACTAGTTATCGTCAAGTCCTGGTTAAATGCTGAACAAAGAGCTAACATGGCTAACAGTCAATGACTGTAATATAATGTTATGAGCTACACCAGTGTTTTTCCTGCTGTGAAAAGGTTCTATTCACCTCATGGCCAGAGATAACAGGGACGTATTCAATGATTTATGTTTCAAGGAGTTGATGGTGTGGAAATGGTCAATTGCAAAAGTACCGAAGCCTACCAATACCTACACAGGTGGACTGAGCGTGTACTGTTACACACAGGGGGGGGTTGTCATTTTTAAGGCAGATGTGAACTCCAGTACAACTGTTTGTTGTATTCGGGAGCCTTCTACTGCCCTTCACAATTGAATTATTATTACATGTAATAAACCCTGATGAAATTAGTAAGAGTTTATTCCTTTAAATCACAAGGTTAATTTTATAGGCTGATGTAATGCCAGGCAGGGATGGAACACAACACAAAGAAGGTAAAAAATAACGTCACTAGTATTCAAATGAAGCACAAGGAAGATATACATGCACATTCAACCACAGACAGAAACAAAAAGAACTGAAGAACACAGGTGAACATAATCAGCAGTTAGCAGGTGGCAGGAGTTTGGTCACTCCTTGACAGAATTATTGTTCTGTGTACAGAACAAATGAATGTCAGTCAGCAGAGGCCAAGTATTGAGATGCTAAACTGGGCCACCTTAATCCGTTGGCATCAGGGAGTCCAAACCATGAGGAGGCCTTTCTTTCCATGAGTCACTGCCAGAGTCACCGTGTTGGACAGCAGGTCATTAAAAGAAAGGTGTAAACCCAAGTTGTTGTCTCTGGTGGGGGCCATTCTAGACAGCAGGAATCTTTCCTGGGTCAGTCCCAACCCCATGTACCCACATACTGGCCGAACAACCTTCACACTCAGGGCCCGTAACAACTCTCTGGGGAGCCCTCCGTGGCTGGTCCTAGGATAGCGTGACCATCTATTTAACTGAACCGTTTTGACCTTACCTTCACCTAGCTTCTGTGTGCAGAGTAGTATTTTTCTCTGCAGATCTGGGAATGATCTGGAGGTGTCACAACATGTACCCACATACTGGCCGAACAACCTTCACACTCAGGCCTTACCTTTAATATTCCACCATAGGGCAGGTATATACCATAGGGCTACATCCTACCTAACTGACCCTGTGCTAGCCTGTTACGTGCTCCAGTCCACGAGTCTTGACAACTTGCCTACTGTCACTCCCTTTTGGCCTCCCCACTTAAAGTGGAGGTACATAACCCCTTCCTGCCTGCAGGAAGGTCCTTTATGATGATTATGCCCTTCTCTGAAACAGGTAAACACTTTCAGAAAATCCATCACAACATTGCCTACATAAGGCAATGCTGTAGCCTGGCAAAGACAAAGTTAATATTTGCTCAATTATAAAAATACCAAAAAGGTGAACTGAAGATCAGAATTTCGGGGCCCTTTCACACCGATAGTTCGGTAGACTCGGTCCGGTTCGGGAGTGAATTTGATACTTTGTTGCATTTTAATTTGGTGCAGTTAGCGTTCACACTGGACTTTGTTAAGCGAACTTAACATTATAAACAAACGCCTCGTGACCGAGGGGGTTGCTCGTCGCCCGCCACCAGTGGAGTACTGGCCGTCGAGCAGACAAGTTCCATGGGCCGCCGCATCAGCGGGGGGGTGGGGCCCGCCACCCGCACATATTGCCACTAGTTCCACAACCCGACCGGACCCGACAGCACAAGTCCCTGGAACGCCTATAATAATAACCACGCCAAGTGAAAACGTCTCATAATTATCACCCACTGATCAACCACCTATTTGGCTCAAAACACATGGATGTAATCATTTCAAACTGTTGTTTAAATCATTGGGTTAGGCTTCAACAACAATATATATAAATAATGTATTTTAAAACCAATGTAGCCCAAGTCCATTCCATTGAATAATATTGTTTGTAGACTAATAATCAATGAATCAATGAATAGTCATCCATCCCTCCAGCGGACCGAGACCCCCGTTTTCAAGCCGATCAGAGTTTGTTGGTTTGGTCCACACCACAGTTCGAATGGGCGTTCACGCCACCCCAAACGAACCATACTATCGGGGAAACACTGCAGGGTTCGATTAAAACCGACCAAACAGCTCAGATGTGAAAGGGAGATTTGCACCTTTGGTATCACCACACTAAAGCAAATGCATTTGCAAAAGCACAGCGTTCTAAAACAATGAAAAAATAGACTGAACACATATAATACACACTATACTGTTTATTGATATTTTGTTTGTTTATGGGTTGTCATAAGAGGGTACGAGCAACGTACGAGCCTATTAGCTCTGTATATGGAACTCACAACAGTCATTGATTATTACGTTTCCGTAACTGTTAGCCATGTTAGCTCTTTGTTCAGCATTTAACCACATAGATTCAGCATATTCCCTGTAGATTGTGTACAATCTCTGAAGATTCTGCTCATACTGCTTACTGTTTCACTGTTCTACAGTTGCACTTCTGGTTAGATGCTAACTGCATTTTGTTGTACTAGTATGCGTAATCAAATCTAATCAGAACTTGACAATAACTAGTAACAGAAACCAGTCTCCTCATTGTAAGTACAAATATTTGTTGTTTCATTTCTTTGTTGCTTATTTTTCACTGTGTTCAGTAATATACAATGAGAAAAAATGTAAGATGTTAGCATACAATAAAGTTGGAGAGAGAGATAGAAAGAGACAGAGAGAGAGAGAAAAGAAAAAACGAACAAACTAACAAGATAAAACTAACCTCTCACTGCCATTCTATAATCACTCGCCAATCTATAATCATATTGACACCCCAGTGTTCAATGTTCTTTCTATGGTAACCAGTGTTGTCAAGTTATATCCAGCTGGTCCTCCGACATTCTTCAGGTACCAAGTCGTTTTCTGACAGCCTTCCAGACATGAACTGCCCTTTCCCTAAAGAGAGTCTGGCCGACCCCAAGGTTGACGGTGGTGATTGAGATGTACAGACTGGCAACTGTGAAGGTGATGAAAGAATTAAAGGAGACGTATGGCGGGAAATAATAACAAAATACAATCACCATAAACCACAAGGCATAGAGGAAGTAGAGCACCCCTTGAATGATGCCCGTCACGGTGACTCTGATCTGACTGCGGAGCCGTGGGCTGAAGAGGGATCCGCCGCTCGCCGCAAGGCTTTTCATGTGTTTGTTCAGGTAGTGCGCCGTAGCAAAGCTAGAGATCAGCATAATGCACAGACAGAGAAATATGTACACATTGATGAGGATGCTTACAGCCACTTCAATGTCCTGCTTGACTGAATATGTACCATTGGTATATCCAGAAATTGTAAAACTGATGTGAACAATTTCCCAAGAGGCATAAACCAAAAACGTCAACCTGTCAAAAAACAGCAGGATGTAGATGACTGATTTGATGTTCGTCTTCACCCAAAGGAAGAGGGCTCGCTGGGACGGGACGATCATGATGTAGTAATAAAACATCAGCCAAACATAGGAGGTCATGTTGACATTGAGAAAGAAAAACACAAGCGTAACAAATGTCCGGATAAATTCAGGGGAATCGACCCACGTGAAGGCACATATCCAAGGAACAGAGAATGAATATATGATTGTTGAGCAAACAACGAATCCCAGCAGTGTCTTTAAGGGCTGCTTCACCCGTTGTGTTTTGCGAGTCATCAAACAAAACCCAAAAAAGATGTTTGCCAGGAGGGAGAGAACGATTAAAGGTCCGTTGATTGAAATGAAAGGAAGCGCATCCATTACAAAGAAAATCCCTTTCTCTTGGTTCTCTGTGCTGCTGTTGTGACTCCAGAACATCATCATTTTAGCTTGTGTGGCGTTTCATTAACTTATCTCATCTTATCTAAAGGACCGAAACTGCAACTACTTAGGTGACATATGAATATGTGCAATACACATGAGAGATGGTCACTTCCCAAAACAAGGCAGAGTGAACCAGAGCTCAGTTACATTTGTAGGTACATGAAGTGTGCTGTAGCCTTAACAACGATTTGAGGGGCACGTACTCACACGTGCACGTGTGCGCGCACACACGCGCACACACACACAACCCTCCCTAAATAGCCATGGTAGAGTATAGTCTGAGATATCCAAATGATAGTAAAATATATATCAGATGGGCATGTGTACACCAGTGCACATACTCCCTGACATTTAAGTAAATCACGCATCAACACATTCATGAAATGAAATTTCCATAGCTCAACTCCAGGCGATTTAATGCTGACCACCAGCCAGCCTGACAGAGTAATAGTGGTGTGTCGTTCGTGAATGATTCATCTTTTGGGTGAATGAACTGAACTGAATCACGTAATGAAAACATTTGTTCATTTCTCAGTTCAGTTGAGCTCTCGAACAGATCTGATTAGCAGCGAGCGTGCAGGGGGGGAGAGAGACTAGTGATGTGTCGTTCGTGAACGATTTGTTCAAAATAAGTAATCTTTTGGGTGAACGAACTGAACTGAATCATTTAATGAAAAGATTGTTCATTTCTCAGTTCAGTTGAGCTGAGCTCTGATCAGCAGCGAGCGTGCAGGCAGCGCCAAGTGAGGCAGCAAGTGAACGTGATTCGTCGCTCGACACGTCATTCGACGTCCGACAAATCACGTTCACTCGCTGCCTCGCTCGGCGCCACCCTCCGGTAAAGATGTGTTCACTGATTCATTGAACGTACTGAATCAGTGAACGAATCTTTAATGGGGGGCGGCGCCGAGTGAGGCAGCGCGTGAACGTGATTCGTCGGACGTTCCCACTCGCTGCCTTGCTCAGAACGTGATTCGTCGCTCGGAACGTCATTCAACGTCCGACGAGTCAGAGGAGAACGTGAGGGGAGGGTCTGTTGTTCCGGGTTTCTCATGTTTTGTTGTTGAGCGCGGCTCCTCGGGAGAGAGACACGCGTAGTAGCAGACGGAGGCTAATTCTGTGTGTGAATATAAAAATAAAGCTCCTATTTGCTTCTAACCTGACTCTGGCCAGTTGTTACAATATCAGGATTTATAAACGAAGTTTGGCGCATTTGTCGACAGCGACACACAGTTCACTGAGTGGGTCGGACTACGCAGTACGCAGTCGGTGCTACGCCCAGGCACTGAAAGATTCAGTGAACGAATCTTTTGAAAGAATCTTTTTAATGAACTGATTCTAGTGAATCGAATCAGTGAACAAATCTCTGATTCACTGCTGTACTGAATTTCTTTCTTTTCAAAATAATTAGTGTCATAACTGCATTACATTGGCAAATGCATTTGTTGATAGACTGACATTTGTGTCCAAAATAATAAAACAAAATACTGGAGGGCCGCTGTCACCCCCTTACAAAATGTGCAGCATGGTTTAGTCCACCTCCTGATGTGTCAGTGAGAGGCGAGAGAGACTCCCAGTGGCTGAGTGCGTGAAGGAGGCTCCCCAAAACAAGTGAAATCAGGGTGCCAGAAAGAAAGGAAAGGGGAATAAACTGCTGACAAAGTTCTTTCAAAAGAACGGTGAGCACACACAAGCACAACTAACAGTTTAAGAATGCTTTAAGCTAGCTAATATCAGCAGTTTAGATTGAAGGCAGTCAGCCAGTCAATCTAGCCTGGAGCATATTTGCAGGTATAACATACATTAACAGTATAACATCGCATTAGAGCTAGCAACAACGTCATATGGATGTATGTAAATGGATGTATATAAATGATTTGACATTGAGATGTGTCGCGGACCTGGCGGTAAACACAGTTCATGTAAACACATGTTTGGTACCAACGGATTCATTGCAATCCCCGGATTAATGTGATACCTGGCTTCACGGTTAGCTTAAAAACTGAACCTGCAATGGCATTCAAAGACCATGTAAACCATGATCTAAGGAAGAGAATAATTTCACTTTCATGGATTATGAATAAGGCACAGTCTCATTAGATGGATAAATTAAGGTACAAATAGGCAAAGCAGTAGGCTGCAGTTTGATTTTTAGCATATTCAAAGAAGACAATTCAATTTCAAAGATTATATCAGCTTTTTTTTTTTCTCTCCTTTGTTCAATGTGTTTCTGTTACTGGTCCATTCTGGTCAGACATCATTATTTTCTTTGTAAAAAAAACTATATTGCACAGTAATGGGGGAGTTTTGG
>OMOU01044504.1:0-18597 GCA_900312585.1 Malacocephalus occidentalis
GATGGCACCGATGCGTCGGCCTCCTGGAGCGGAAGCAGGGGTGGCTGGTACCCCAGGGAGCACTCGAATGGTGACCTGCCGGTGGATTCGTTGACCATGGCGTTCAACGAATACTCAACCCAGGGCAGGTCCCTGCTCCAGGAGGACGGGTGGAGAGAGGACATGCAGCGGAGCGCCGATTCCAGGCTCTGGTTGGCCCTCTCAGTCTGCCCGTTGGTCTGGGGGTGGTAACCAGAGGAGAGGCTGACCGTTGCCCCAATTCCCGTGCAGAAGGAGCCGGAAGACATGAGTGGTGAGTAGCTCTGCCATCTCCGCTGCAGTCGGTAGTTTCGCCAGGGCCACCAACCGCACGGACTTCGAAAACCGGTCCACAATGGTGAGGATGACGGTGTTGCCCTGGGATGGGGGGAGGCCGGTGACAAAGTCCATGGAGAGGTGGGACCACGGGCGACCGGGCACGGGAAGGGGCCGCAGCAGGCCCGATGGAGGCCGGTGGGACGCCTTGCTGCGAGCACAGGTGGGGCAGGTGGTGACGAACTCCCTGACGTCAGTGACCATGGTGGGCCACCAGAACCGCCGCCGCAGGAAGGACAGAGTACGTCGGGCCCCGGGGTGACAGGCGAAACGACTGGCATGCCCCCACTGCATCACCTGGGTCCTGACAGTATCCGGGACATAGAGCCGGCCTGGTGGACCGTTTCGGGGATCCGGCTCTGTACGATGGTGTCTCGAATGGTCGGTTCCTTACCTGCTGCATGATGCCGAGACAGTGAATCTGCCTTGGTGTTCCGGGATCCCGGACGCAACGTGATGGTAAAATTGAACCGCCCGAGGAACTGAGCCCAGCGCGCCTGAGAGGTCAACCGCTTGCCGACCTGATGTACGTCAGGTTCTTGTGGTCGGACCATACGGTGGTAGGTTGCTCTGTGCCCTCTAACCAGTGCCACTCCTGGAATGCGAGGCAGTCATCCCCTAATCTGCTCGCTTAGCCCCTGGCGAAAAGTACTTCTCAAGCCCGTGTCATTCCAACCGCTGCCCGCTGCCAGGGTGCGAAACTCGGTTGAATATGCCGCGACCGGCCGGCTTCCCTGGTGGAGGGACATTAACCGCGCCCCGACATCCTGCACGGCAGTGGGGTGGTCGAAGACCCTCTTGAACTCTGTCAGGAAGGTCGCGTAGTCGCCGAAGAGGTTGGGGCGGGCACTGAGGATGGCTTGGGACCAGTTGAGGGCGTCGCCAGCAGTGAGGTTCGTGATGAAGGCCACACGGGCCGCAGGTGAGACTTTAACATTACCAAGACTTTAACATTAGGCCATGGCTTATGTGTCTATAAACACATTGCTTAACTGCGGTTTATGGTATATTCAGAGGTTTCGGGAGAATGAAAGTCCTTAGCGTCGGTTATATATATTTTTTTAATTGGATCTAATTATTTATCTGTCTGAAATCTGAAACTCAGAGTTTAACAATGTTCTGAATAGTTGTAACACCTTCATTAAACCAGCTCTAACCTAATAGAAAACATAACCACATCTAACCGAATCTACTATACCCCTTAACCTTACAACTTTATGAATTAATAACACGATATATAAAAGGGACCATTCAAAACGAAAATGATAAACAACGGTTATTTTTGTTATTGATGATGAAGCCAGTTCCCGATAACGCAGGATATGACTCATGATGTGACATGTGGTCATTGCGAAATGCAGAAGGCGATTAGATGAAGAATCTATATAGATACGCATCGTCCTCGTGTTTACCCACATTAAGTAATGTGTAACTGCTGAATTTAGGAAACAATATTTAACAGCCAGTGTGAGTGTGTCTGTGTGTGCTTGAATGCGTGTGCGCGCAGTGCGACGCGTGTGTCTGGGAAGAAGACTGAAAGAGAATGGTGTCATATATTGATTGACGCACTTTCAACCGGGCTCGGAGCTGTCGACTGTGGAGCTGCAGAACACCATTGACGACAAGACGGTGTTCCTATTATCAACGCCCGAAAGCGAATATAGTCTAGTTGACCTGGTAGCAAAGTGCATTCAAAGTAATTTACTTTTGTTTTTCATTTGTTTAAATGTTGCCCGAGTATCGTCCTTGTTATTGCCTTTCGTCTCTTTCGTGCCGTTCCACCGGTCTTTGCCTATATTTGGAATTTGGAGAAAAGGGGCGTCACTACTAGCGCACCTGTGGAGCTGACGTCACGTCCCGAAAATACCTGTTGCAACAACTTGTCCAGCTCGTTCCAGTCCCCGAAACTATTTCGAATAAGGAAGACAAAGGGCCGCCACAAAGAGGAGCGTCGACGGGTTGATTGAGTTGAATTCTGTTGAATTCTGAACACAGAATCTTTTAAGACAACAATGGGTCCGACTTGGTTGTTGAACTTAGGGATTCTAATCGCCATTGCCCAGGTGAGATTTCCTGCTAACTTGTGTACGAAATCCACGGACGCCATTAACCTACTTCTGATGTGGCCTACGCCCTGTTTCGTGGTTAGATTTAACGCTGTCCAAATGTTAAGCTTAAATTCAGAAACATTTAAAGAATATAGGCTATATTGAATGTGTATTGTAGACTATTCTTTCTTGCTCTCTGACCTTCGTTATTTTTGTGATTTATTTTTTCTTTGGTGCGAATGTGCGTTACAATCTACCGTAGTGTGGAGCATGCCAGATAACTCCAACATTCAGTTGAATATGTGTAGGTATATAGTAACCAGCTGACGGTGTAATTCTACATTATAAAGTTACATGTTGAAATAAGTGCCTCGTTGACGTCCTGCGCCGTAACGTACAATACTCGTATGCCTCGGATGCCTACACGAACGGTCATTAAAACATATGTGCACAATATTCCACTAAACTTTTGCTCCTTTGTAAAAAAAAAAAAAATCCCTTTAGGCATGGGCATCACAGCAGAAATGTGCGCGTGGTTTCCAGACGAATCGGCTGGTCTTCCAAGTGGAGAGAATAAAGCTTCATAGAGGACGTGTCCTTGGGAAAGGTAACTATGTGGTTCCCTTTCGGCGTCGTGATTCTTGGAGATACGCAGACGGGCTAATGTGTATGGATGGTCTTGGATAAAGTCTAGTTAAATATCTCGGTATCATTTTAAGGATGTCCATGGGCCTCATGCGGTGTCAGTGCACTTCCCAGCCTGATGGGAGTGGCTGATTTATTTGCTATTTTACTTATTTTTAATGTCCTGGTATGCATACTGACAGTGATGTCAACACCCACTCGGCTCTAGTTGGGATGGGCCATAGCACCTGGTTTTTCCCGATGCAGGTACTTTAAACTGCTTGTGTACACAATAACGGCAAATATTTGGAGTGGAAATTGGTAAATCCTTAATAACAGTACAAAAACAAGATCAATGTTAGAATTTAAATCAATACATTTTAGTAGACAATGCCTTGAATTATATTTCAAACAGAATGATGGGCGTTTCATGAACCCATGTTAACTTGACAATGCGTCTAACATTTTTATATTGGATTCGATTCAACTTTATTGTCATTGCACAGAGTAGGCATACGTGTACAACAACATGCAGTTAGCATCTAAGCAGAAGTGCAAAAGTAGTAGTGCAACAGTGAAACAGGAAATGGTTATTTATACAGGATCTGGTTATACATGTGCAGAATCTACAGGGAATATGCTCAATTTACGGAGTGCATATGTGCATAAATGTATATGGTGTACGCTATACATTGAGGTATGTACAGGTCATGTACAATGTTATGGGAACCCACTTGGTCTTGCCACCATTCCACTTGTTTCCTGCAAAACTAGAATGGTCTAATGCATGGTCACTAATGGCATTTTAAATTAATTATGTATTAGTATTGATTTTCCCTTCAGAAACATGAATAACGTATGCTCACTTGCAATATTGTTGCTTTGAGTCTTTGGTGGTGTTTGTTGCATGCACATTTTGTCGTCATGTTTTTTGGTGTGCTTTTAAGTGCAACTACACTGTAAACCGTCATAATGTTAAAACTAGGACTTGGCTTGACACATTAGCGTTTCAACTTTCAAGGCCAAGTAGTATAATGAACAAATTGAGTCTGCTGTTTCTATCATCTCGAAGAAAACAAGCCCAAAACAAACAAATTGTTAGCTTTTACACGTAGGTTTACAATAAGTTATTGATCCATTGAGGTCAAACCTCACACACACACTACATCCCCAACATGCCCCCAACAATAAGACATGCCAAAACAATGTCATAGCATACACGGCTCCACATCTCAAGGAGTACCGATGGACTAGTTTTGTATGCTCGCAAAAAAACCCATCTACGATAGTTTTCCACCAATGTACACACATCAATAACCCGTTTAACCTGTCCGTTGTACAGTCTATCTGCGTTGTATTCATATCAGATTTTCTACTGGCTTTTTAATGTTTCAGAGCTAGCGGGATAGATTTGTACACTCTAGACACATTGAAACGCAAGACATAGCTGGCTAGTTTAGGGCAGGGTTCTTAGTAATACGGCTCTTGTGTAGAAATATTGACCAAAATAGGCGTTGCTCGGAAGCCCCATCTCCTGGGTAGGTAGACACACTGGGACTGAGACCAACTAATGGGCAGGAATTCACCACTAGACACTCAGGGCTTCTTTACTTCCCTACGCCAAACCGGTTGTATTCGGAGTGTAAATATCTGTCCGATATCTCTCTCGGTAAAAAAAACATCAAACAAGGTGAATATCGGCTGATACCGATTGCCGGCCGATACATGGTCGGTGCGTTCCGACCAACAATTCCATTTGTGTCACCTACCCCTTTTTTGATACTCTCATCACCATAGCCATCGTAGGACTACAGCATGTTCAAGACAAATTTGCCGAGCAGCGCCCAAAAGTCCAGCCATTGAAGTCATGCCTTCTTTAGTCAAAAGCTGGACCCATAACTAACTACATTAGATGAGTTGGGCCTCAATGGCAAGCTTTTAAGATGTAGTTCTGTCATCTATTGATGGAGGGCATCAATAGATGACAGAACTAGGGATCAAGTAAAAAAAAACAAAAGAAAAACAGTGCTATTTTAAAGGGGCCCCATTATACCAGCATCTGTGGGTTGCCATGTCAAATTGTCAATTGTCCTCGCAAATCAACTATATACCCATGTGTACGAGGTGAACCACATCATTCAGGCCTTGTCTGTCATTTACCAGCAGCTAAGAAGAGTAGTTGTGGCGTTAAATGACTGGCTATCAGGGATTGGTAATCGGTTCACGTGTGTATTCATCAGTTCAGGGCATTCGCAAAAAACCCTTGCACCAGTAACCCAGTGAAGTTTAAAAAAAAGTTTTTTAATTGCCACGGAGGCAGAGGGATACCTACATTTTTTAAATGTAATGTTAATCTCACCCACGTCAATGAGCATTAATCATACAGTATGCTTGTACTGAAGGAGACACACACACACACACTTTCAAAATGTAGCGATCATGTTGATCATTTTAAATTGGAAAGATATTGGATAATAAAAAGATATTATCTGAATTGCATTGGTCTGGTGCAGGGAACTAAAGATGCAGTCACTGCAGTGCTGATATATTGTTTTTCCACAATAAAATACAGTCAAGCAATAAAACAACACTATTTTAATTTTTTTTCATTTAGTCAACTATCGATAGTGATAAAGACTCTGATCGTTAAGTCTCAAATGGTATCAATAAAAATGAACAATCCCCATCCCTAGCACGCACTATGTAACGCATGCTGCGTATGCTAGCGGCAACACGTCCAGGATGTTTGCTCGTCTATGGAGACATTACTCCAGTGAGTCAATTCACAGCACAAGGAGAGAATCGGGTAGGAAAGAACAAGCTTTAACCCAATACTCTCACAATGTGCCTCATGACAAACTGCCTCGTTCTTTCAGTTTTTGCGTCCTTGAAAATAACCGATTAACTAAGTGGCTGTAAATGGTGGATCATTAGGCAATTTGTCTTGTACTGATGTATGGTATTTCTGGAGTGTAAATGAAAGCCGTGGAATTTGTGAACCTTCCACCCCTAATGGTTATGTATGGCCAGCAAAGATTTTACGCTTGAAATTGTTATTCAATAGGCTGCTGTTGCTTCCTTGCAACAATGGCTGGTGCATTTGGTAGGTACATGGCTGAAAGCACATCACCTATGTGTCAGGCAGCATGGGACCTTCTTGATGTGAGTCAGTATGCTGACCACTGTGCCTTGGTGTTATAGGCTACTAGGTGTATGTAGTTTGAGAAAAATCTGTATTTATACATCTAAGGATTTAACTCAACTCTCACATGAATGTCAACTTCTTGGTAGTTGCTGACTATTTCAACAAGGCTAGACAATTTCTTCCGCAGTCATCCACATGTGAACTGGACCAATTCCACACCAAATACAGCTGGTGTCTTAATAAAAGGGTGGGGCGATATGGCCAAAATATTCTATTCCTATATAGGTGATTTCATATTTCTAACGATATATAATCACAATGTCACATGTTATCTGGTCATTCAATGAATGAAATAGCCACGTGATGGAGCCTATTCTCCTGTGCCACTTTAATACTGCAAAGCGAACAGCTTAATGACATTCCAGATCAGGATATTACGATATCCACAATCAAAGACGATACCCCGTCTCCTATCACAATAGCGATATATTGCCCAGCCCTAATGAGTTATCCACCCTATAATTAGGATAAATCTGGTCTTTGTGCTTGGCCCACATACTCATCCTATTTCTCCTCAGCCAACTGGTTTTTGGATTGTGATTCTCTGAAAATCAATGAGATGGTTGTAAATTGGAATTGCACAAGATTACATCTCTCTTTTGCTGTGCTGGCAGCCCATCCACTCAATATTGATGGGGCTTAAGTGGAAATGGTCAGTATCTTCCGAGTGTTCCGCCTCACTGCTGATCTGAACTTCCCCGCTTATGAAGAGCTGCAGACCCCACTGTGCTACAGAGAGCTGCACACCCGACTGCGCTACAGAGAGTGTCAGCCCAGTACATGAGTACCCCTCAAAAGCTTGTTTAAATGGCCCACAATACCACATTCACACCTCATTGCCACGATTTTCCTCATGGTCTGCACATATATCTCGCGCATATCTCCCGTTTTGTTCAGTGTCGCTGAGTGAAAGGAAAACATTTTAAAATGCCACCAAAGAAAAAGCTCAAACGTGTTGCTGGCCAACACATTATTGTAAGCAGGGACGTATCCAAATACGTTCGGGAAAACACAGATAGACTAATGCGACGGAAACATATTTCTTGCTGGTTATTATTCTGGGGGGGGGGTGGAAAATCCAACTATAACGCGCTTGGTCTTGTCTTTGTGCTTATTGGTGTCAGGGCTGTGGGCTAACACTACTCCTGATAGCATGACAGAGTGAGACAACGTCAGCATAAGGTAGACTGGGAGTAGTTAGGTAGTGGCCTACTCGATCCTTTGCTATCACTCATTCTCGGTAAAAGCGCCACCCTGTGACCTAATCTGTTACTGCAACCGAACAATGTTCCAAAAGCATAGTAGGCATATTTATGACTGTTACGCTGTGACATTTGTATAATGTTTTGTGAATTACATTTTAAGAATTGGGTTTTTATTGTTTTTATTTGTACACTTTCAAAATGCATGAATATAACCATACTTTTTTTCATACTTATTTTTGCCACCACTGTAGCACTACAGCTACAACTACAACTACGGCCCTGAACAGAAACTAGAAAATACTCTAGCCTCAATAAAATGCAGGGGTTCCCACACATAGACTTTACTCTGGCGCCCAGGTATATTAACAGCCCATGCATATTTGGCGGCCCATTTTAGCATTCAAATATATATTTTAAATCTCATGGGACAAGGTGGCTCCCCACTAATTCTTTCTGTGAAACTTAATCTGCTGCTTTTAGTGGAACATGAGGGAGAGCTACTTTCCAAACTAGCCTAATGATGTCTCTGAACGGTATAACACGCCAAACAATTGGGCTGAGTTCCTGCGTGAAGTTGGTGACAGTGCGTGCTCCTTTCATGGGCACGGTTTTCGCAAATGGTTTCTGGCATAGACGGGTGGTGCAAATCCATGTGAAACTATATAGGCCTCCTTTGCATACTGGTTATATACTGTATGTGGATTAATATTAGTTTATTAGTTTTTATTTTCGTCCCAATCATGCATTTATCAACTTTCAAACAATGTATGAAAAGTATAGGCTCATAAGTAATACGTCTATGCCACATAAAGGAAGGCAAACGCAAATGTAATCCGTTTGCCTCTGATGCGCTCTGCACGGATCTATATGCACAGGCAGACAAAAGGACCGCTTTGCTATTCCCGGGTCCTCTACTGACAAGCTCAGCAGTTCCATGGTCTATTATTGTGTTGTTTATATAGAAATAATGGCTGTACTGATTTTAGGTGATGTATGTTGATTCATGTTTAATCAAGGTTCAAATGCAGTGTCTAAAAGTTCACTTTATTTTGCTGACATTTCAGTTGGCTTTGATGACTGCACGGGCCACAGTAGACTTGCACTCGGCAGCAGCAACAGGCATTTCAAGGTGGCGCCGGATGGAACATTAAAGGTGCGTGTGGGTGTGGCAGGGTGTGGGCCTTGGTGTTGGTGTGCTTCTGTTTAACTTTGCTGTTTTGTGCAGGTGGCGAAAGAAACTACTTTGCATGGAGGACAATTGGACTTCACCGTCTTTACCCTGAACTCTAAAGAACACGCATTCAGGTCTACAAAAGTCACGGTGCTTTTCCTTGGTAATGGCCATCATAACCATGGAAACGACCACAACCAAACTCTGGACCATCAGCACCGACAATACAATCACCGCAATCCACATCACGGTGCCATACAACTGAATACAACTGAGGTATGTTTGTGTTCCCAGTCATATTTCACAACGTTGTCGTGTGTTCATGGTTATGTCATATTTATCCCACGTTATCAACACAAATGCAATTTTAGAATGTTTTTTTTTTTTGCTCTCCTTTAGAGTACTCTCGTTCCAGAGCTAGTTATGCACATCTCCAAGTATCCCGGGCTGCAGCGGCAGAAGAGAGCGTGGGTTATCCCTCCTATTAACTTTCTGGAGAACGAGCGCGGGCCTTTCCCCAAAGAAATAGCTCAGGTGGGACGCTGTTGAGTTATATTTAACTACTTTGTGCATATTCTTAACTTGTGAAAGCTAGAACTCCAAACAAAATGTATTTCATTGCAATTCTGCCCCAACTAAAAGAACAATGCGGTTATGCATCATTTTCTTTTGTTATAGATCCGTTCTGATGCAGACAAAGAGGTACCAGTCTTGTACGCTATCACTGGAGAAGGAGCTACGAGCGGCCTCTTCACGATAGACAGAAACACTGGCCAACTTTATGTAACTCAGCCCCTAGACAGGGAGAAGCAGGACAAATACCTGGTAGGTGAGCACGCACTGCACTCCTCAAATATATCAATATGCACAACCCTTGCAAGCAAATCATCTTTTTTGTGTACGCAGCTCATGGCTCATGCTGAAGTAGGTAACAAAGGAAAGGCTGAGGACGCCATGGATATTGTTATAAATGTCCTTGATGTAAATGACAACAGACCAATTTTCGTCCAAGACCCATTTGTCGGAGAAGTTGCAGAGAGTTCACCAACAGGTACTGCCACATGGAAAATCAGTATTTCCTGTTTCTAATGGATTATATGTATCATCTTGCAATTTGAGATTAACAGCAACTGTAACGTAATTCAATGCTATTATAATATTAACATATTAATTTATATTATAATATAAATTATATATAAATTATATTTTTAACGTCCATCTAGATGTGACCTTTTATTTTTTTCTACATTTCTGTCTTTCCCTCGCAGGCTATGAAGTGATTACAATTGAAGCCACAGACGGCGATGATCCTTCTTCGGCAAATTCTATTCTCCGCTACAGCATTATTAGCCAGGAGCCAGAGCTGCCTCGTGCCAATATGTTTGTCATAAACCCTGTTAATGGAGTCATCAGAGTCGGCAGCGAGGGGCTTGACCGAGAGGTCAGACTTTTATTGAATTGGTCAACTCCAGTTATTTTAAGAAGAAATGTTTCTACATACAGAATTGAAATGTGCTTGAATTTGCCAACAAATCTTTTTCTCTGCCACCAGAAATACCCAAAGTATACATTGGTGGTGGAAGCCACAGACCGGGAAGGAGAGGGTATGAATGAAAGGGGGACGGTTATCCTTACAGTCACTGATAGCAACGACAATGCTCCGGCCTTTGAAAAGTCCACGGTAAGTACAGTAGTAAAAGCCTATTGCCCAGACCCAATTTATTGTGTATTGGATCATGACTGAAGTCTGTGTCAAACTGCTATAAGCGACTTGGGACTGACTCGAAGCTTGAATGTCGGGCTGGGCGGTATGGCCAAGAATGTTAAAACCATTATTGATAATGCAATCTTACCTGGCCTGATGCCAATCTGAAATAGATGACATGAATTTTATGCTGTAATATGCTTTCATTATCATTAAAATGCACATAGTGGCAGTGTAGCATAACTAGTGCTACAAGGCCACATATGTGGCTTAGTACTCCTCCATAGACACAGGCAGGTTTGTGGTGAAAAGTCTGGTTTATTGCAATTGTTTGTTAAAATGGCACAGAGCAGGTGGTACTTGGCTAGCGCTCCCAGTGTGTGTGCTGGTGGCTGACTTAACCTGTGGTGCACTGATTGCCCAATGCACCACAGACTTGCAGCCCCCCTCCCCCCAAACTCTAACTGGGCCAGTTGAGGCCAATTAAGCCAGCCAGCCACCAAACACACACACTCCCACAGGCAGATCACCCCAACATAATCCATGATATTGACAATGTCCATGTTTATAATTGACACAAAACATAATTCACATTTGTATTATATTTTTAGATGATTAAAACTGACTCAAAATAGCTATAAAATCTCATGCATCACTATCGTGGAAGATTTTATCATGAAAATGTACTGCCTGAATGTTTTGAAGTCACACGGGAGAGACAAAACTGTCACAACTATGCTATGTCACTGCAGCGGCCTCAAGCATGGATAATAAGCAGAGATTCCCTCAGAATGGAGAGAAAAAGTGGAAGTGCCTCCAAGAATCAGAACGGGGAATGTGTTTTTGACAAATTGGTGCATAACATTAAATGGAAAGTAATAATGTAGAAATTCAAAATTATTCTAAAAGAAAAATATATGAATGAATGAGGCAAACAACAGTGTAGGGCTGTTCCCTGAACAGAGTCTACTCAAATTCTCTTAAACAATTGTGGTTTTAAAAAAAATAGTGTGTTATAGGGGCCAAAAGCAACCAGCAATTGCTGTAGTTGATCTTTGAAAGTTGCAAAGAGAATGGATGAGATTTTGCTTTGTACCCATGAACAAACTAATGCCAACACTGGACAGGACAAGACTGCTCTGGGTGATCAAATCAAGGCAGCGACCTCTCCTGGCTTCATTTGAAACATTAGTTGCACATATAATTTGACAAAATGACTTCCTGCCACTTTTATCACCCAGCCGGGTATTCTCCTTTAAACACTGCATGATTTACAAGCATTGATCCAAGTGATCATGTATATCTGGACAATTCATGCGAAATGTTATCCTATGCTGCCCAATATTATTAATTAATAATTAATGAAATGTTTGAATAGTTTGATTAGGGAATGGTTTATATTGTTTTCCTTTCTTTGACTGTTTTTAATGGAACATTATGTACAGTATGAGGCCATGGTCCCAGAAAACAAGGTGGGAGCGCTGGTGGTGAAGATGTCTGTCACGGATGGGGATGATGCTCAAACTCCAGCCTGGAATGCAAAGTTTACAATCGTTGGTGGGGATCCTGGAAGACTATTTTCTGTGGAAACTGCACCTAGCAAACAAGAAGGAATAATTAAGACTGTAAAGGTAGGGCAGTATATTGAGTAGTGATTTTAAAATGTTGTGAACATGATTCTTCTACAATACATACTTTAGGTTAAAATTAAGAGTTCAATTGTGCTATTTTAATGATATGCCACTCTGCTTTTCATCCTTTTAATCATCTCTTTAGGGACTGGACTATGAAGCTTCCAGCAAATATACCCTGCTTGTGGCCGTGGAAAACGACATTGCATTTGCTGGCCGTATTCCAACAGCCACTGCTACAGTGGTAGTTTCTGTAGAAGATGTGAACGAGGCTCCTGTGTTTAGCCCACCCATTCAGCTTGTGACGGTCAAGGAAGACCGCCTGGTTGGCGTTGACATCCTGCAGTACACTGCAGCCGACCCTGACACTGCACGCAATCAGAAAGTCTCGTAAGATCAAATGGTTTTGTTTTAAGGATTACCTTCCATTTCTGATGCAACCACTTTTGTTCAAATGATGATATGTTTTGCTATGCATTTGTATGGATCTCTTTCCATCTATACATCCAGGTATAAAATTCTAAAGGACCCAGCACGATGGCTCAGTGTGAACAAGGACACTGGTCTGATTAAAGTGAAGAGTCTCATGGACCGAGAGAGCTTTTATGTTAAAGACAACAAATACACTGCCCTGATCGCAGCATATGACGACGGTATGGAGGAACATGGATGATGTATGATAGAGATCCTGAATATCTTTGAATATCATAGAAAAGATTCCTTTTTTTCCCCCTCCATAATTCCTTTCAAAAAGTGAAACTTTCATAGATTATAGAAGTATTTCAAGTATTTATTTGTTTAACTTTGCATAAGTTTGGCTTCCGGCTTATAAAACCCTCCAGAACAGTATTTCAAGAAATAAAATAAAACCAATAAAAAAACGGTATTTTCAAAACTGAAATGTTGATCTTCTGAAAAGTTATGTTCATGCCTGCACTCAATATTTGGTCGGGAATCCTTTTGCTTTAATTACTTTTCTGTGATATTAATTTTATTTGTGTGGAAAGGATGTGTATGTAGAAGGATGTTTAAAGACATTTTGCTGAATTTTTGTGTTTTTATTTTTTTGTTTTAAAGATGTGACCCCAGCCACTGGTACAGGAACACTGGAAATTACATTAGAAGATGTTAACGACAACTACCCTTCAGTCAATGAGCGCAGAATTCAGGTATATTTATGTAGCTGATTTTTGTTGTTGTTATTGTTGCATATATGTATACTTTGTAAGTTTAGCATTAAGCACTTCCTCAACAAATGTGCACTCTTCTACTTCTTTCAGGTTTGCAACAAAGAACCAGCTCCTCAGCCGTTGACCGTGACAGACCTCGACAGCTCAGACTTCTCCGCACCCTATTCTGTGTCATTGCAGGGCATGTCCGCGAATAACTGGACTGCTAAAATGAATGCCTCAAGTATGCATTTCCACTTGTTACAGGCACATGAGCATTACAGTTGTGCAAATAGCAGAGGTTTTATAATTGGATGTTCATCCTTCATGATGAAGTGATCCGTGAAACAAGGAGAGGGGGAATAATTTGGAATAATTTGTGATCAATATAATTAAAGGTCTAGATTAAAGGACCATAGGATTATTACATTTTGCATTAAGTATTCAAAGTTAAACATCTCTCATCTTTTGTGCTCGGGCAAAGGCATTTGAGGAAATGAATGTACACATGTTTTGATTAACATTAATCGTTAAAACAATAGTTCCAAAGGATGGTGGTGTCTTGACTCCCAGATTGTCATCGTTCCTTATATTTCTCATCCTTCCTTTTTCTTTCTTGAATCCAGGAACAGGAATCATCTTGACATTGTTGATGGTGCTTCCCCCGGGAGATTATAATGTGGTCCTGGAAGTGGCAGACAGCCATGGCCTAGCACAGGACAGCATTGTCCAGGCCAAGGTGTGCGACTGTAAGGGGCCAAATGTGGCATGTATGGACAACAGGGTTGCAGCCGTGGGCCTGCCGGTCATCCTAGGAGTATTGGGGGCCGTCCTGCTGCTGTTATGTGAGTTCAATTCCAGAGAATACATCGGCAAAGGACATTCACAAGGATGTTAAATTCAATATTCCTTGACACATTTTTAATGATTGTGACTGCGGTGGACATTTCTTGTATACTCTGCTTTGCTGACTTTTAATTAATGGGACATTATAGTTTTAATATTGAAACTATTGATAACCAAGTTAACAGGAAGCTGCTTTGTATAGCTGCTGGTGGCCATATGATATTATACTGCACACAGTGCCATGATATTTACTGTAGAGCTATATACCGATCCTAAGCTGGATATTGACAATGGTACTGGGATGCTGTTCATGATTTGAATAGTAATTTCACCGTTCTGTTCTAATGTGACCATCATTTTGTCCCTGCAGTGCTGGTCTTGCTGCTGCTAATGTTTCTTAGACAGAGAGGTGGACGGAAGGAGGAGCCTCTGCTTCCAGATGATGACATCAGGGACAACATTTACTACTATGATGAAGAAGGAGGCGGGGAGGATGACCAGGTACCATGGAAATGTTGGCTCAATAGGTGGTGTCGGTGTGTAATCAGGGCCTTGGACGGGGTTTGAAAAATAGTCAGGTCTGGCTGCTCGTGCCCCCTGTCACTGTCACACTCACACAGCGGACATTAAATAACAACTCTAAACTGAATTAAGCATGCACTCGTCTCGGAGGAGAAGTTCTCCACCGCAGATGTTTTTTTTTGTTTTATGTCAAAAAATGACAAAGGTCCAGACCTGGTCATCTAAAGCTGACTACAGGCGTGGGTGTAATTGGTTGTTTATGATGTTGCATTTGTTAAGCGTTTCTTTTTGTGCCTCCTTCAATTTGTTCTTGTAGGATTATGATCTGGGTGTGCTCCACTTCGGCCGTGTCCGGAATGATGTTGTACCCTACTCTTCCCATGCTCCAGTCAAATATCGATCTCGACCTGCCAATCCTGAAGACATCGGCAATTTTATTGATGATGTGAGTCAAATGTGAATTGTGCCTGCTGGAAGGTGGCTTTTCTTATTTCCTCTGGGTTGAGGCAGGAGGTTGGGGTGTTTCTGTAGAGGGAGGAGTCATAGGGAGGAGTACTATATGGATTCAAGGTCAAGAGCAATGTCCAGATTGTGACCCTCTCAGAGGGGACCGCAGAGAGATGGAGAACACGGCAGCCGTAGAGTAGAGAGATGGGGAGTAGCTCCAGGTGAACGTTTGCCAGGCCAGAAGGCTATGATAACATTCAAATCAAGATGGGCTGTCGTAAAAACTGAGTAGAATCCTGACATAAAACCTAACAAACAATGCAACGAAACAATTTTCCCTGGAGAGCAGCAGCGAACTTAACTTCTGCCGGCGTACTCTTGGCCAGTTTCACTCTGTGTGCTACTGGTATTGTTCCGCCAAGCAAATGGTAAACACTTACCTCGATGTTCAAATGTGTGCAACATGTCACCTGTCCTGCATTTCCTCTTCAGAACCTGAAGGCAGCAGACAATGACCCGTTGGCTCCCCCCTACGACTCGCTCCTGGTCTTTGATGATGAGGGTAAGGGCTCTGATGCCGGCACCCTGTCGTCCCTCAACTCATCCAGCAGCGGGGACCAGGACTATGACTGCCTAGGCGAATGGGGTCCTCGCTTTAAGAAGCTAGCAGACATGTATGGCGGAGGAGAAGATGATATGCTTTGAATTCAGGCATGGTGAGACATGGTAAATGTAAAAAAAACAATAACAACAAAAGTCTAATTCTTCAAGTATATGAAAGGGCTATCTTGTCAGAGAATGGTGCACAATAAGTTTATCAGCTTTGGAACTGGATAATTCCGCACCTTGGATGCACTGCTATCCTGCCACCTTGGATGCACTGCTAAGTTTTTCCTTTTCAATTCCAATTTGCTGGCACTGATTTTAATTTTTATCCATCCATCCATGGATGGATGAAAATATTTGTACTTTTTTATGTAAATTTGGCTTTCACATTTTATATCAAAGCTTGTATGTTTTTAAGTAATGCAATGTCCTGTATGAACGTGTTTTTTTAATGTTGTTGTTTTTTTTTTTTAAATAATTGTCAAGAGAACATTGTTCTTTTGAGTTTTACATATTAATTTGTTTTCCTAGGCTTTATTTTCAACCAGGTAGATAGGATGACTAAAGGGAAAGGGACCATTATGGGTAATGTTTTGCATCATTTTACTTGCAAGGAGGCTTGCATCAGATTGTGCCATAGCTTAAATAAAGAAAAAAACATCCTCTTTGTTACTTGTGTTGGTTAATGATGGATGTATTCTCTTCTCGTCATGGAGACTGTTAAGCCATCTACCGTCTTGATTTTCTAAAGCTTAGTAGAGCAGTAGAAGGGGATTCATAATAACTTGACGCCATGTCCGAAATGGCCGCCCATTCAATTTCATCGCAAGTTGTGCACCCAGGCTGCATTCCCATTGCCGCTTTCTGAAGCTGCTAGGCACTGAACCCTGCTGGGGACTGGTGGTCAGTGCAACACTAGACTGCTGGATGCGCGAGTAGCCAAAGCGTAAAGGTAAGAACTGGTGGATACAACGGCCAAACATATGGGGTCCCATTTATAACCGGAGCGTGCACTTGAAGCCGGGCCTGAAAGTAGCGTACGGCAATTTCCACGCAAAAAAAACAACGTTGCGTCAGAAATGGCGAACCGGTACAGCACCTCTCGGCCCTGGCGGATGCTGCTTTTGGAGATGAGGGAAATTTGGTGGCGGGGGTGGTCGACTAAAGGCAGGTTATGCCTCGCCCATTGAATGGATTCAAGACGTTTTCATCTCCTACACAGTCACATACATGTTAAATACATTATAGAGCCAAGTTATAAAACATTCAAACCAGCAATGTTGTTGAATGAGCATTGTTCAATTTGAAAACATAACCTAACCTTTAGCCAACTCGGATCTTAATTCAAAGTTGGCTCAATATTTCAAAAATGGTTGAAGTTGGTTGAATGGCCAAAGAGGACAAAGGAAGTGCTAATCATTTATCACACTTGATAGAACAAAAACAATGATTTCCAATATATTAAGGATTATTCAGATATGAGATGAGAAATAATCCTTTAGATTGTATGATACTTCCACTGGATTCCTGTTCAGGATGACTGACTGACCGTGTGCAATTCTGTTTTTTTACTGTAGTTTTTGAGAAATGTATAGGGAAAGTCTCCTCATAATGTCAGGACACATTCATAATGTTTTTTTTTAACTGTTATTAGAATAAATTGGCAAGCGGCCGGCAGGTGGGAGAACAGTTGATGCCCTGAGTGACTGTGGTCCTGTATGATGGAGCTGCCCTTACACCTGGACTGAAAAATCTCCTCGATGGAAGTGCACACTTGATGATCTTTTCTGCCCTCCTGATGACCCTCTGGATGGCTTTCCTGTCCTGTGCAGTGGTATCACCATACCACACGGTGACACCACCCAACACAACATTCTCAATGGTGCCACAGTAGAAGTTAATAAGCTATTGTGTGCTGATGCTGCATTTCCTGAGGCACTGTAGGGGGTGGAGGTGCTGGCATGCCTTGAGCATGACCCCCGTGTTGTGGGTCCACGCTAGGTCGTCGGAGATCTGTAGTCCCAGGAAACTGACGATTTCCACCAGCTCCTTAGTTTTGTTTACATTCGGTGCAAGGCTGTCCTTGCACCACCGCATCAGCTGGGCTACCTTGTCTCTATACTGTTTCGCCATCATTGCTTATCGGGCCGATAACTGTGGTGTCATTTTCAGAACTTGATCGGATTGCTGCCATGTGCGGCTGAACAGTCGTGTGAAGAGAGTACAGCCGCAGGTTGGGGCAGCAGCCTTGTGGCGCCGTGCACGGGTGTACAGGCATGGTGTTAGCTGCGACAATAAAGACGGGGGGTTGTCCGTCCGGTAATTATTAATTATTAATTTTAAAAAAAGTGTCACCACTTGAAGTCCATAATTCAATTACAGATGGGGGTGCAAATATCACAAACTGGATAGATTTTTTATGAATGAGAAATAAGCAAATAAACAGCAAGGCAATTCAAGATTCATGGAACGCTGACTCCCCATTCCTTCCTGCAGTATTCTTCTAAACAAACTAAACTACGCTAAACAATTTGTAATTGTACCTAGTAAATACATATACCAAAGGATAAGTAATACGTTATGTAGTTATGTACGTTATGTAAGTCATTTCGCGTGTTTAACAAAATGAAAAACCACGCTTCCCTGCCGCTGGTACATCGACGCTAAAATTAGCCTTAATGCCCTTGCATCCTCACAATGACAGCAACAAGTCGCTGCAGCCGAGAGATCTTGACTGAACACCATGGTGGCGGCATTTCCAGCTTGACGCTGGATTTATACCCTCCTTTATTTAACAAAACCTCCACAGCCGCGAGTGTGACTGATGCCGCATGGCCCGTCGATGAGATGCATAATAATTAGTGATGTGTCGTTCGTGAACGATTCGTTCAAGAGAACGATTTTTTTGGGTGAACGAACTGAACTGAATCACTTAATGAAAAGATTCGTTCATTTCTCAGCTCAGTTGAGCTGAGCTCTGATCAGCAGCGAGCGTGCAGGCAGGAAGAGGGACTGCCGCGAGTGAACGAGATTCGCCTGTGTACCAGTTCATTGAACGGGGGGG
>OMOU01044505.1:0-10850 GCA_900312585.1 Malacocephalus occidentalis
TGTGTTGTAAATGTGCTGTGCTGGAGAATAAAGCACAAACTTAGTCAAACAATTTTCTTTTAATTCTAACAATGTGTTGTGATAAATAGTTAATGATTATTCAGTTCACACCAAATCCATCATATCAATTCAATAATAAAATATATTTGGTAGTTCTTTAAAAGTCATGGTGTTTTGGTTACATACATACAAACGGCTAAATGCATAGGCGTTAAAGAGACTGTATAATGGCAGCCTCATATCATGGAATAATAACAGAGGAAGCGCTTTTGTGTTCAGCCTGATGGACAGACCGACACAGCAGAAAGGACTAGGTGATTTTAGGCAATGACAACGTTCAAAATAGTATGTCAGTAACACTGGTTACAATGCCCTCTATAAACATATTACCGCTGATGAAAAATAACACCAGATAGTGGATAATAAACAAGCCACTTCCTCCAGCAGCTGCGTGGTGGCACTATTGTGGCTGTAACCTGCCGCGGGCCCTGGTGCACACTGCAGTACTCTACTCATTTCCTTCTGCGCTCTAAGTGACATTGACAAGCAGACGAGCGTGATCACACAAAATAAAAAAGGTAGAATTTAAGACCGCATTGAAATGCAACCGCGCGTCGAAAAATCTGGGAGGCAAGCCCGGCTGCTGGTGCCATTTTCTACTACATACTAGCTTCCGTCACATTCTCCTGGTAATATAGCGCATGCCTCTGGCAGTCCTGCCGTTTACAACCTCAGCCAGGCACATACCAAGATGTCATAAATGCCTAAAGCCTGATTCAAATACATATTTTTTTCAAAACAGCAGAGTGTGGGGACAGGAGGAAAATAACACGACCGTAGCAGTATCATGTCACATTGACCTGCCGAGCTCTGCCTGAATGCTATCCAGACTTCAGGCAACGCCTTGTGACAAATAGCTGGCCGAGAGCTACAGGGAGAGCGCTGCCTTTGAGGACTGTGTGCTCAGCAATTTGACTGAATATGTGAATGTATGTAACCTAGCTATGAAGTAATGGAATTGCTTTTGTGAAAATGTATTGTCTGTTAAGCAGTTGTGCAAATATATATATACACACATTAAAACAAGTGCATGTAAAGAACCAACATTCCATTTAGATTTTTAAAAGCTTAAGACTGACTACACATGTGAGATGCGTTCTCTAAAAATGGCTACAATTCAATAGTGAAGCCATTACTATTGCCTTTGCCCCAGAGTGTGTGCAGCACCACGACAAATTAAGTGAGGTGTCACCAGGACATAAACAGACATAAACAATGTTTACCGGTTTTCAGAGTTTGTAAGCGCCTTGCTGTAGAATATTTTCCTTGAGTGGCAGCATGTGCAATGATCATTTCCCTCTACCTGAATTCAGAAACCGTAAATTATTGTTCATTTTTGCTAATATGTTTGGAAAGAAGCCTGCCAATTACAAAGCTTCCATGATTTCCATGATTTAAAATTTTGACTATTGGTTACATTTCTGGCTCAGTTTCTGTTTAAATATCTCAAAATACTGTGAGTGCCTGGCCTATCGTCAACTTAAAAAAAAATAAATTTGCAAGAAGGGCTTTTCCACATCTGCTAGGCAGATGAATTCATGGCTCAGAGAGACAACGCCTCAAAAAATGAAACGGACCTACTGTTTACAGGTAAGCCGTGACAGCTGGCAGCAGTGTGAATCTAAAATTCACCTCTGAAATAGCTGGCTAATAGAAAAGAAACATTATTCTTTTTTTTCAGAGGCTAGAGTAGGGAATTGCTTACTGAAGTGTCAGAACAGTATAACACCACCTAGCACAGTGTTGATATCAAAGATCAAGATAAATATTTCACTTTGATGCATTAGACTCTTGCACCTCTAGGACTTGTGCTGGGTTGTCCCAAAAGCCAGGTTTTGGAAGCAGCCCTAGAAAACGGAATGTAATAAATACATATAATGTATTACCCAACGATGAAGCTGGTATTACAATCAAAGAGAATACATTTCAAAATGGCTCTCCTGTCACAATGTGTTCAACAGGCTCACAGTCATCTTATTTACTACTTGAGTTTGATCTGAGAAGTTAAGGGTCACTCAAGTAATGACTTGAGTGACACTGAGGTATAAAATATGGCCTAACTCATAGTGCCCTTGCATTATATAACCTGATCAATCATAATCATAACTGATCAGCCTTGGGGATTCCACAAATTACCATTTGCCATTCTTTAGTAAGCAATAACAATAATTAGATAACATTAAACCCAAATGCTAAATACGTGTTCTCCTGTGAATGTGAATGATCTACCAAGGTACTGATCACATTCCATTTCAGAAACTGCAGTAAAGCGACTTCACTATGGATGGAGATATATTTAAGAAATATTATACTCATGCACCTAAACAACAAATAAAATACATAAACAGCTAGCACGTATGCTGGTGACATTGATTTTAGTTTTTTCTGTGCGTGTTTAGAGAAGATAAGAGGAATTCAAGAAAAAAAAAATGAACAAATGAAAATATTTTTAACAGAAGCTTTTAACCATGTTAATGGGGGGCTGGCCATGAGCCAAGGCAATTACTTGGCAAATTTGCGTTGGGAACCATAAATAAACAGCTGTGTTCAACATGGTCTTTAGCACACACATCTACCTAAAGGGCTTTTAGCTCCATAAACAGTCATCAGAGAAGCCTTTTTTTCCAGTACATTCATTCCTAACCGAGATAAACAAACACCAATTTTACATGAGCGCTACTTCTGATCCCTGGCCATTGTGGCACATCTCCCATAACTGGTGGTATGCAGAACAAAAAAAATAGTTTGGAATGGGGAGAGGGTATTCCGAGGTCACAACAGTATTGCTTAATGGATGTTCCATCACAGGAGATAAATTAGGATCAAGGATATTTAACCAGGTGTCCTCTAATGGGAGGATTGTTATAGTACCCTTGTGAAACAATGCCCTTCTTACGACTATTCTCAGATTCTGGGTGGCCTCTTCCGGAGTTCCTCTGCCCCATTTGGCTCTTCCTGGACGTACTGTTCTCCACCGCATCCATCATGCACCTGTGTGCAATTTCCCTCGACCGATACATCGCCATCAAGAAACCCATTCAACACAGCCAGTACAAATCAAGGACTAAGGCCCTGGTGAAGATCGCGCTGGTGTGGCTCATATCAATTGGTGAGTATGTCACGACAACTGTTTTTGTTAAACCACTTCCTCCACTAGCTTCCAGGCCCGTGAAGTTATTGAATGCATGTTTGATGTGGTGTGTTAGCGGACAGCTTACGTCAGGGACAGGTGGTTTGATACATGGCAGGCCGAGGGGCCATACAAGCCGGATGCAATAAAAGCAGATACCATGTAAACTATTGTGATGTTGGGAGACAGAGGATGGTGGTGTTATTAAAACAACATTAGGCCGGTCGCAAGGAGACTCACAAGATGTAGCACAAGGGTTAGACATCTTTCACCAACACTGTCACCATGGCACACACACACAGACAGAAACACACACGCACAGTCTGGACGCACAGTCTGGAATAGACACGTGCATTATAAAAACAAAAGAACTGATTGCTCATTTAAACAAAAGGTCATCTTGTACTTTTACAAGTGTTTATCTAATGTGCCAAGAGCCTGCACAGATAAAGAAATGAGGTTACTAGGTGACACGAGGAGGTTCCAGTTTTACAGATGCCATTGGATGTCTGGATAAATAGTGTGAATTGTAGTTGATCTTAATGATAACTTTCAAAACAGGACTATCCCCTTTCAGACTGTGCTGTTAGATCTTTGCTGAATTGAAAACTTTTAGAAAAGCTAAATCTTGGGGGCCCACCTGGTTTGGTTGAATTAGAATCGCAGTGCATCAGCAAAACTAAATAGCTGGGACAAAGAGTACTGCTGAAACATTTCAATATACAACCTTGTTATCTGCTAGAAAGATCAGAAATTATCATAAGCGTTGCATTTGAAACAGAAATCAAGAGTCATAACACACTTGTACCAAAAAAGCACTACAATGATTTCCTTCCAACTTTTTGACACATTTCTTTTTTCTCCATTACAGGTATAGCCATTCCGATTCCCATTAAGGGACTGCAGAACTACCATCTTCCCAACAACATCACCTTTAACAGCAACCACACGTGCTTGCTTAAGACTGACAGCTTTCGGGATTTCATCAAGTTTGGCTCTGTGGTGGCCTTCTTCATCCCTCTGATGATCATGATGGTGATCTACCTGCTCACCATCCAAGCTCTACGCAAAAAGGTTTACTTGCTGAGGTCGAGGGTGACCCAGCGTTTTCCCCGTCAATCCGTCTCCACGGTTTTCCAAAAGGACCCGCCTGTAGCCACTAATACCCCTGCTGAGACACAGACTACACCAGACAGCACATTGGTGCGGGCATCTGGAAATCCAAACTCAATCACAACAGACCCATTTTCAGAGGATGACGTCCCATTTCGCAGGATGTCCACCATAGGAAAGAAATCCATGCAAAACTTGAGCAATGAGCAGCGTGCCTCGAAGGTGCTGGGCATAGTTTTTCTCCTATTTGTGGTCATGTGGTGCCCTTTCTTCATCACCAACATCACCTCGGCACTCTGCACCAGCTGTGATGTCAACGTGATCTCCCGGCTGATGGAGATCTTCGTATGGGTGGGCTACGTGTCCTCTGGCATCAACCCCTTAGTGTACACCCTGTTCAACAAGACTTTCAGACAGGCATTCACACGTTACATCACCTGTAACTACAGTGTCTGGACTAGTAATGGACCGGGAAGGCACCCAAGGGCGCAACACAGAGGACGGGGCCTGACAAAGATCTCTTTTCGGTCATCCATGGCGGAGAACTCAAAGCTGTTTGTGAAGCGAGGAATGAAGAACGGTATCGGAGCGGTGAGCTATCAGAGCCCACTGAGGTGCCGGCAAGCACCTATACAGTCGCCCAGCAGTGTTGTGTTGGACACACTTTTCCTCACTGAAAACGAAGATTTAAAACAGGGGGAGCATGTCAGCCATGTATAGATGTGACAAAGGATGTAGCCTCATTTGAGCTGTATGAAAGCTGTCCTGCATCTATAAATTAATTTCATATTCATGACCACAAATATTTTTGGTAAAAACGTCAAGAGGCAACAACGAACTGTATAGCTAGCTACTCATCAAGCTGCCACGCTAATTCTACCTCTTTGTGACTCTGGAGAGTGCTAGCGTATGTGCCCGGCATTATCCTTATTCACCAATTCTAAGAAACATTTGTAAAAAGTGTAAAAATATCTATTATTTTCCCCAAAACCAACCAAAGGATTATAACACATCAATAACAGCACTTCATAGTGCATTGTCCTTGAGGTAGCTGTGACCATGCACTAGACAGAGCCTAATGCATTGTCCTCTGCCAAGTCAAATGATCCTCACTATTCCTTGCCAAACATCTTTGCAGTTTATGACCACTTGCTTACAAAAGTAATGAGGTGACATAAATGCATTTCACTATTCACGCCAAAATGTCCAGTTTGTATTAAAAGATTTTTGAAATGTTCAATCTTTTCAGTGTTGAAGTCAAATAATGTAAGCACAGTAACTTGAATGTTCAATACATTGTAAATGTAGAAATGCCCATAGCTGAACCATTATGTAATCTGCATGCTTTTCAGAGTACAGACTAACTCAATGCAGTCATGTTAACATTAACACTGCACTGTTATGCAGTTTCATACATGCGAGTTCCTAACACAGAGGATAAACTAGTAATGACAAGTGCCAAAGCTGCCTCAGCAACACAAAGGTGTTTTTGCCCACAATCTGAATGCTTTTGATGTTTATAATATGGGCTGGTCAGAGGCCATGTACAAAAGCACATTTTAGGCAACACTTACCTTGTCATTATAGTTTAAATCCAACAACAAAAAGATGAGGCATTACAAGACATGTCAGACAGCCGTCTATCACAGTGGTTGGTGAGGTATGGGTATGGGACTGGGAGGAACTGAGCTCAGCTGAAATGTAGCTTGTTGAGAGACATTTCTAAACACGGGAAGGATTTACTCAAGGTTTATATTGTGGCCAATTGATCACAGGGAATATCCCATGGCCTTTTTTGGGCTTAAAATGGACAGCCCTGATGTTCTTCAACTTGGCCCCAGGCATTCTGCTTAATGCCGTTCTGGTGCCTGATGGATAAATTAATGTCACCGTCTGAGTGATTAGTTCCCATAAAGAGAGGGGGGGAATAGAAACATGCGAGTGAGAACAATAACCTGGCCTAGCACACCCCAACACCTAGGGTGAACACCTCATGACAGACAGGAGGCAATTGAAGATGCTCACATGCTAATTATTTCCCAATGTAACAGCTTTTAGTGGCATCATTAGAAACCAATTAGGTTTTTAACATGCATCCCACCAGAAAAGAGAGACTATACACACCCAGCTCAACTGATTATTTTGCTAGAGCGCTGCAAACAAAGCTAAAACGTTCAAGCATAAAGCAACAGTTTGGGGTATATTTAAGTTGTAAAACGATGTAGAACACACCACCACGAATGCTGGAGGTGTGGGGGAGAAGCACTTACAGCTTCTTAAGGGTATTTACTCTCCCTTGTCAATGATTCCAGGAATAATAGCCCAGCATAACGACAAAAGAAAAATGCTGTGTTTGTTTCACCTAACCAGAAACACACATTTTGCCAAAACATTGCATTGATCTCGCTTTTAGATGTAAAAACATATAATGCTGATAAAGTGAGTGAATTTGACATTTGAATAAATATTTCCCAAAATATGCTCATTTGGCATTGTACTACATACCGCATACCGCTCTACGTAATTTCCTCAGAAACCCTAAAGGATTTAACGGGCCTGAGACAGCGCAGGTTGACCCTAAACATATGTCGCGACGAAACATGTGACGATATATGGTGTACATCTGTACTGAACTCTCCAAAAGCCTAGGCCCAAGAACATCAATGATACTGCAGGGAAGATCTACATTATGACCTACGTTTTAAGATATGAAAGTGAATGCTTTTATGTGGACATAATCTGGCTGCCACAAACGTGACTAACTAAGCATGAAGTACTTCAAGAGAAATTCAAATCAATCACGTAGTTTGTTTAAAACGCTAAGTCAGAGCCAGTGAGTGCTCTCACTAGAACCTGCATTGGCCTCCATTGATACACACTTAAAATAAAATTCTCCATATGCACTTGTCGGTGGGTGGGAGGGGGGCATGCAAGTACATTGTTTGCAATGGCGGGAATGCACTCTCGGCATTCACATTCAAGAGCAAAACCAATTACCACGGGTTAGTCTGGGAACTGTAGTTTGGTGGAGCACGAGTTGTGACAGCAGGCTGATGTAATAAAGCCCAGCTCTTACCTGAACATGATGAAACCAATGGATTCAACAGCCGCCCTTCGCACGTCGTCGTTCACGTCGCTCACCTTGTTGACAAAGCGGATAAAAACCATTTAGATAAAGTATGACACTTGAGCCCCTTTTAAAAGCAGCATAAGGAACCATTGAGTGGAAACACAGCCTGTTGGCCCCAAGTTGGCTACTGTAGGCTGCCACCTGCAGGATACAAGTCTCATCACATTTATTTTAACAACCTACCGCTACCATCTTTAACATGGGAAATGACATACAACTCTGCGGTATTAAACAGTAAAGCAGCAGACCTGAGTTGAATGAAAGACGAGCGGGTTTCTCGTTGTACGTAAATTGCTCACAGTGGGGCTGCTAAATGACTTCATACCACATACTATACATGTCTCAGCAAGGGGGGGGGGGGGGGATGTTGTAGTCATCCATGCCGTTTCATGAGCTTCACGAGCAAGGGAGCACATCTGCACCTGACCTATATAATCATTTTACGGTCAAGATTCAAGTGTTCAAGTTGGCCAGAAAATGATATGATGAACCAACCTTTTGATATTCCTGGAGGTAATGAGTAGAAATTCCAGAGTTGCGTAACCATTCCCGAAACAAGCAGGACTAATAACTGCCAGTAATCACTGCCACAATATTTACAGACAGACACCATTTGGGATAAATCAAGGTATGGGCTTTTGTCACCATGATGATAAACCATTGTCTTCATTACAATCATGACCGGCTTTGAACAGCCAGTTCTAAGAAGCAAGGCCAAGCAGGAAGTACTCACTGCGACATGGAGCAGGCGTCTGATGGCCTTGTTGTTTCCAGAGCCGCAGTAAGCCATGCCCACTGTGTACATACCAGAGCGCCTCAGGATGGGGTCCTAGGGGGAGACAAGTGAGGCAAAGCAGAGACTTGGGAACCTAGGTCTCAGCACGCGCACGCACGCACGCACGCGCACACACACGCTTCTTCTTCTGTTCTTCAGAGAACACAGGATAAAGCAGCCACTTTCCTCCCCATGCGAATTACCTTATCTCTGCAGAGGCTCTCAATGAGGGCGTCGGCCTCCTCCATGCGGCCATACATAACCATGGCGATGCCGACGGCCAGGCCGCGCAGGATCTTCTCGTGCTGCGTCTCCTGGGCATATCCCACCATGTCCTCGATGGCCTGGGCAGACTTGGAGCCCAGCATGACCAAGCCCAACGCTAGGCCTGCAGCCTCACCTACAGGAACAATCAGGGAATGCATGGAGAGCTCAGGCCACATTTTGCCAGCGACAGCTTAAACCACTTGCAGCCCTAATTGTGTGAACCAAATCATATTCAACCGAATATAACACCATGGAAATATTTTTTCTGTTTGCCCAAAAAGTATGTGGCTTTTGTGCCAATTATGTTATTGTGAAGTTTTGATCAGTCTCAAGACATCGGCATCAGAATGACACGGCATCCAAGTACATTGAGTGTGCATACCGGTGACAGCGTCATCCTGGTACAAGTTGGACTTGAGCAGATCATAAACATCCTGTCTGGCGGTGCCGAGGGCTGCCAGGCCTAGTCCGAGGGCACCACCGTGACGAACAATCTGCCAAGTAAGCAAATAAGCAACGATAATCACGTATAAATAAAGCAGCAAGTGAAGGAAACAAAAAAAAAAAGACTTTGAAGGATGGGATTCATTGATACTACTGCTCCACCAATTCAGATAGAAAGATGTGCTTTATGTTAGAGATCCCAAGTTTAAAAAGGATACAAACTTGTTCCAATAACCTAGAAATGACAACTGCCCTCAACAGATGCCCTCAATGGAAATGTAACATACAATAGTTTGTGTGACACGTTAACCGTTCATTCATTCATTCATTCTTTCTTTTTTCCCCCCCAAAAAAACCCTCAGCCAAACATGCCAATCATCTCACATCGTTGCTGGCGTTCTTGAGCTGGCTCAGCAGGTAATCGATGATATCCCCGCCATGGTTAGCATGGATCAGGCCCAGAGCATACAGGCCACCTCCCTCCTGGTACGCCGAGCCCGGAGAGGTGTCCTTGGGCAGGTAGGTAGCCATCAACTGGAGGGCCTCCTTCTCATGTCCCTAACATAAATAAATAAAGCAACATCAACACAGCAAGACACCACATTTTGAGGAATTATATTCTTTAAAAAGGTGATGCGACAGGTATTATAAAATACTAATAAAACCAACTGACGTTACCGGCACAGCCAAAGTAGGACTAGGGCATACCTTGTGGATGACACCCAGGCTGGCGGTGGCGGTGAACTTGGCCCAGTTGGTCGCTCTCGCGAGCCACTCCAAGTTCTCTCTGGAAATGGGCAATAAACAACCAGATAAATAAACAAAATGGAGGCATTGCATATATGAAATGAACCCATGTAAAATAAGGCGCCATACCGGAGGAACTGGTCACTTGTAGTTCCTGTGTGCATGAAGGAGTTGGCTATGACCGTCGCTGTGTGGCACACCGAATTTCTAACTGCGTCCTAATTGAAAAATTTGAAAAAATATACAAAATCATACAATATGCATTATTATGCAAGTGCAACAAATTGCTGTGCACCGTTGTAAATACACATGGCACGATTGCGTATTCAGCGGTTTCTCCTTCTGTCCATCTATTGATGTCGTGTGTTACAATCAAGAGGCATCCATATGAAAGATCTTCTACTTCAAAGCACCCGGCGTTACCTTTGTGTTTTTGAGGATCATCAGGTCTGTGTTGTTGTTTCTAATGAGGAACTGCAGGTGAAGCTCGATGGCCATCTCCCCACTCAGGATCTTGATCATCTTGGCATTCTGGTCTTTGGGATCGTCCTTTTTTGGCAAATATGGACATGGGTCACAGAACTGTTTAGTTCAGGGATTATTCCTACATCTATAAAATAACATGTATATTATGGAGTAGATTTGTATTATACATGCTCACCACTTCTGCTGGCTTCCCAGCAGGAGAGCTGCCAGCCTTCTCTTCAGTCTCCATTGACTCACTGGACAAACACATATGCGTAAATGGTAATCATTCATTTTGAACTACAAATTCTAATTATATAAAAAATAAAAACATACAAAACCCTTTGAAATAATAAACCAATACATTTCAACCAATTCAAAATAAGATAAGACCATTTTAGGCACTGCGGTACAAATCAGCCAACCGGATCCCAATGTAATGTTTTTCGATCACAAACTGGTATTTTGAAGTCTGCCCACCTGTCCTTCTCGGCGGCGGGCACGGTGCCCGTATTAGTGGAGCCGGGCACCGAGGGGATGGGCGTGCCCACGGTGCGCAGGTTCTGGATGACGGAGGAGAGGAACTGTTGGCTGGCACTCTCGTACAGGTCGAAGCAGATCTGGTAGGCCATTAGCAGGTTGTCCTCCTTCACCAGCTTCTCCAGGATGTCGCTGACGGCCTGGGGGTCGTCCAGGAAGATCAAGCACTGCGGGGGGGG
>OMOU01044505.1:10870-36049 GCA_900312585.1 Malacocephalus occidentalis
GGGGGGAAACATGTTAATAGTCCATTAGAGGGGTCACCATCGATTGGTGACCTACATGGTCAGCCTGAATTTAGAAAACAGTGATTTAATAGAGGGAACTTTTTCAATGTACAAAAAGGGTAATCCAAGTTAAAATATGTAATTGTTCCAACTTAAAAGCCTCTATAGCCTTAGACGCCATGTTGAAAAACCACCAGTAGAAACCGGTGGTACAGGACTTTACACACGTTTTCCTCCATAGCCCAAGACAATTATCAACTTGTTAGTTACGCTCAATGTCCATCTTCAGTCTGACACTGCCTCCATTAACCGATTACTGTGGGGGAGGGGGATTTGATTATCCAATCACTCCAGACAAACTACAATTAGCCATGGCAACATATGGCTCTTGCAGTAAGCTGGATCCAAAAGCCGTGTGACTACCTGATCCAACGTATGAAAAGCTTAACGTTGTATAGTGGTTTACATTTCCCTCCTGCGTACATCGCTACAAATACAGTGCATGTGTGAACCGCCATTTTACCCAGACTCCGTCATTAATGATGGAGTTGGGAGTTTGCATCTGCATTGAGCTGCGCACCAGTGACAGAGTATTGGAAACAGCTACAGACATTTTCCACAGTATATCCCTAATGTGGCTAGACGGAGATGAGGTGTCAGGCATCGTTCTTACCTGACAAACGTTAATGAAGTCTGGCTTCTCCAGGTTCATGTAGAGCTTGACCAGCACACGGAGCACCTCATTGCGGAAGCTCTTGTTCTGCATGAGGGACATGCACACCTTCAGGCTGTAGGCCAGCAGGCCGCTCACGTCGTTCTGCAGAACACAAAGAGAAATGGAAGTGATAAATCTTATAGTCTAGAGGGGCTCAATGATCACCAGGCTGAAATTCAAGATGTCTTTATTGCCATATGAAACAAGTACAATGGCATGCTTACTCCCCATTGACTCCTGCAGCATTCTCCTAATCAACTCTAAACCATTATTAATGGTACCTAGTAAGTACAGTAAAAGTTTTCTTCTGAACAGTATTTCTTATTAACAAATACTAAAACAACTCAGAACAATGAGTAATATGATGGCTAATAAGTAACAAAAATGTAAAGTAAAAAGTAAAGTTAGTAATACTCTGGCCGTTGGTGCATAAATGTGTCCGTGTGCAGTAGAGTAGTATTCTTATCCCAGTATAAAAATGGACATTACTCTGTATCCTGATTGTCTATAAATAGTTGAATAGTCATATATTATATTGTTATATAATCGAACTATGCAATACAATGAAAACAACGGTATAATCTTTTACAATTTCCTATCCCATATTTTGCCAATTTGTTAAGTCATTCAGTGTTATCTGTTCCATTGGACAAATCTGCAATTCAAAAAGAAATGGAAATCTTAACATTTACAGAAAAAGGCAGAGTTACCGAATTGTAATCTTCAAGCCAGTTCTAAAGAGAGGCGTGACATTCAAACTACTGACCGACTCCAAGATGGTCTTTTCAAAGACGTCCAAGCGCCTGGTCTCCAGGGCGATGCCAATAGCCTGCTTGTACTTGTGGTCGCCGAGGCAACGTAGGAACATCTTGTTGACGATGCCCTCGAGGCGCGGGTCTATGCTTTTCTTCTCATCTTCCTCCGGCAGCTCTGCGTTCTCAACACGGAGCTTGGTGTAGTGGTCGATGCATTTGGCTGGAAGGTAAAAAAAGTTTGAGTTGAGTTTACACTTTCATACCAAATGCTAGGTATACAGATAGTTATGAGAATGCACTGCGAGTATTGCAGTGGTTTAGACGTAGTACAAGAGCAGTATAATTGGAAAAGGATGAATAAAAGAAAAACCTAACGACAGCTTTTAGGGGACTCAATGGGCCAGCTCAAAAATAAATGACAGAATGTGGACGAGGGGTGCAAACATGTACTCAACAAGATTTAACGATTACAATATTCGTAATTTTGCCGACAGCTTACAAATACATTATGTTGATATGCATTTTGGCAATGCTTTGGAGTTGGCTATATAATTAAAAAGTCTAGACTTTGTCATTGCACAGAAAGGCATTGTTGTTGTTGAGAGGCTGTATGAAGTCAGTTTGTCAATGCTTAGTGGTCGTCGTTCACGCATTTGACAATAATACAATAAGTGGAGTACAAAATAGCTTTGGTGGTGCATTTAAAACATTTCTTTTAGCAGCAATCAATCGCAGCTTAACTGACATTTTTTTTTAAAGTTAGAATGATATTTGATATTCAACAAATAGCCATGCTGACTTGTATGACGGGTGAATTGAAAACGCAATCACCGGTTACTGCCCTACAGTAAACTAGTACAAATACACTACTGATACATCACGTTTCCCCCAATTGATACAGCATTCAAACCTCTATGATTGCCACCCCTCCCCAGTTTTATACACCTTTTGTGTACCTTGGTGCACAAAAAGCACCTAAAAAAATTACTTGCTGTGATTTGGACCATCTATTAGATTTTTTGGGGTATTTCTTGCATCCCTGCTTTTTAATCATGTGTAAATCATGCAGAATATTCTCTCTCTTCACTCACCAATAATGGTCTCCACATACTCCGAGTCGTCTGTGACGTTGAAGAGGTCACCAGCTCCCAGAGCGTAGTTGAGGGATTCCTCGAACGCTCCCAGATGATAGAAAACCTTTGAGGCCACCAGTGCAGCAAATTCTCTGCTCCTGAACGTCTCATCCTCGTACAAGACTTCGCTGTAATTCAGAGTAACCGGTTACATGAAGCAACGTGACAAATAAAACACTGACAATCCAAGAAGAAGACAATAAAGCATCAATATTAGTGTCAATCAATATTCAATTGAACCAGCAGAACATTTTTTATAAATGAAATGGTGCCATTTAGAGTTGTGTTACTTTCCAATACTTTCCATACTTTTTGAAAGATGACTGTCGGGTATCAATAAGCAAATCTTCTCACCACCACAATAATGTGGGGGAGTGAAAGCACAATAATATAAAAGGAGAGCACTTGCATTTTGTCCACAGATCCTGAAATTTCAGCCCAGAAGTCATTGACAATGGAGTTCAGCTTATGCAGCGCAAACTCCTGCAATGTACACACATACACAAGCCATGTTAAAGGAAAACACTTTTAAGCACTTGTAAATGTACATATGTATGGCACAAGTCACCATACTAAAAGCCGCAACAAACAACAAAACTACTGTGTGAAAGATTTCTGTCATGATTTGTCATTTGTTTCTGATCTATGTGCCGTTATACAGTAGGCCTGCATTGCTTTGATATTGCTCAAAGTGGAGCAAATAAAATGTAACCGTTTCCATCGTTAACCATTACAGTGGTTACTTTGAATGAATACATCATCAATATGACTTTGACAAAGTAGTGTTAGCAGGCGGTTTTAGGGAGGACGCCATTATTTATATTACTAGTAGACTTTGTGAATGTAAAGCAGTGGGGTAGACGAATGGACGCAGACGAACCCATCCAGCAAGTCATTGTAGCATGTCACGCTAGCACAACAACCACCACAGCAGCAGCTACTATGAACTAGTACCTTCAGTTGGGGCTCCTCCTCATCAAGGAGGGAAATTATTCCAGCTGAAAGAAAAATAATCAAGATCTGTTTTGCCGCTATTCGTTATCGTTATGGACACGCCGTAAACACAACAATCAGAAAGCCTGTCGTAGCCCTGCTGTCATAACTGATCAGTGATCACTAGCTAGGTCTTTTGATGACAGCGCACCACCACAATGTCACATTTGAATGATCATATGCCGCATTTGTTAATATATCACGTTGGTTAAAGGATAGTTGGTTATTACCATTTCACTAAAACATTGATTATCGGTGCATCGCTGTAGCCGGCTAACTACTGACACTTGCTAACCGTGTGACTCAGCTAAACCAATGGCTACTAAAAGCGCCGTCTTGATGGAATAATGAAAAAAATACATGCGCTTACCGGCAGATGTTAACATGTTAGTATCTTTGCCTCCTCCTCAAACCCACTTTAATGTTTTTATCATATGATTTTGGGAAGAAAATGAAGAAGGATGTGATGTTAAGTACAACAAACACACCCGCTGCGAACTTCTTTTTGTCTCACTAGACAAGTCCCCTTGTAAAGGACCTGTGATGTGAGGTGGCCGGTTTGTGCCTGATTGAAAGGAAAACGCATTTCCAACAATATCACACCGAACACATTCCTGCTTCTTCACAATCGGTCAAATATGAATAATCATAAAGAGTTAGTTAATAGTATTCACTTGAAAGGCAAAATACGTAAATATAATAAATACAATTGTATTCGGCATTCCGGCTTCTTGACTACCCGCCCCTCGTAAATTGGCTCTGCAGCTATGAATCACATCCATGACATAAATGAGTGGCACAATAGTTAGGCCAACCTTCTTCGTTTCATTCATTTAATGATTGTCCTTTAATGTTGTCCTTTAATATGTAATTTATGCTTTTGTAAAGCACTATGAATGACTTAATAAACTTGCCTTGCCTGCATATTTTCTCTTTTGGAAAACTGACAGTAAAGTTGTCATTCATAGTTTGCATGTGTGTGTACATACTTTGATGTTATTAATGTTCAATTAATTTGATCGGGAATTAAGATATACACTGTTATTCTATTTACTGGCCTATATTGCGTTACTCGGCGTTACTCGGCTCCATTCATATTAATCATGGAATACACAATGCACATTCCGCGTTAGGTCAAATCTAATACATTTCTCCGTATTATTACTTTGAACCACTTGTGAGTGACTGCTACTGAAAACCCTAAATCAGTGAGGGGACTTCAATAGTATCAGAAACATGGGACCAGCTACTACTTCCAAAGATGAGCAATATCTTGACCACTGAACCTATCACACTATTGTGACATTTTCTGTGTGGCCTGGATGCACATAACATAGCCACAACATAAACATGTATGTATAATATACCTGAGTGGTGTGTTTAATGTCCAAAGCCGTCATCACAAAGTACTCCAAAGCATATGTTACTGTTGGGTTTTGTAATGTTTATTTACTTATGTATTAAAAACATTAGTATCTGGCACTGTGAACAACATTATATTGTTTGCACATTTTTATTCATATACAAAATATGCCTACTGGCAGCCTGGCAGCTTACATGATCATAAATAACGGTTAACAACAATGTGTCACAATTCAATCACAGTTTTGTCACATTAGTGCAATTGTTAATACTTCATTAAAGGCACACTGCTTTAAACAATAAGATGACCTTCCTTTCTGTTCTCTTGTCTTTTGAAAAGGTACAGTTTATGTTCCCAACATATTCTCATTACATTGGTATTTCTTAGCTCATGAACAACATTAGAAACATACTTATATGCAGAGTACATATGCATTTCTTCTATGTTTAATTGTATTAAAAACATTTGACAAACTATGACAAAAATAAATATTGTCTACTTCCTTCAGCTAGCAAATGAACCTAGACTGTACTATTGGTTTTAAGGACAGTGAATCTAAGTAAACTGGCATGAGATGACACAATCACATAAAACGGTGTCAACATCACAAAGTTCAGCAAAATGGGATTGGTGGCACCTTAATTTACACAATGCTCCTCCTCCCACGTTGTGGGGGAGCTCAACAGTGAAAATAATATCCAATCATTGAGATATTTCACATTCCCTTCAGTGACGTGTTGCCACGTTAATTATCCACTGCAGTCCCACATTCTGTGTGTGATCGAGTGGCCACAGGAGTGGTTTGCAGTGGAATTCCTTCCTCTGGACTTCCAGTATCACCTGTAAGATCAAACACATGAATGTGTCACAATATGTGTTTAACATCAGCCTAGAGGTGGTGCTTGAGTAGTATTATCTGTCATTTGGTATAAGCCATCGAGATCAAAGTTACTCCTCACTGCTCCAATTAGGAATTAATGAAGAGTTCAGTAGCAGCCAGCGGCCAATGTGCACCAATGCATGATGAACAATTACAAGTGTTGGAATAAGCATGAACTTATGAATGTTATCAGAGGGCATAATATCTTAAATGAGGAAGGGAAGCAATACATACACCCAGCAGCTAGCCCAGACACACTGGAATGGTGATTCGTCTCTACCTCTTTTCTTACTGCTTGAAGGGCTGCAGCCACGGCCTCGTGGTCCTCTCCTGACCGGCCAGGGTAAACACTGGCATGGCCAGTTGGAGGAGTGCACCCCACCCCTCGTATTATCTGAAAACAGCAAAAACAAGTGCTTGACTGCTTGCCGGCTCGATTGAAACGTTGAGTTATGTTATGAATGCCCCATTTGTTCCTCCAAGCCTGGGAAAACTGAACGTGGGTGCCCCTTGATGTCAGGTCTTGTGACTGTCATGGACTGACTGACCTACATTATTTGAATATGTTGGCTGTGGGCCATTTGTGATCAAACGGAGGTCGACATGGCTTTCTAAAACAACAAACAAAAAAAAGGACAAAACAGGTTGTACCTGCTGTTTGAGAAGAATACCAAACTCTGCAGGCGTTTCCCTTGATCGCCAGGACGTGGCGCCTTGTGCTCGGTGTAAAAGCGCCCACCCAAATCGCATCTTGCAGGTGTTTCCGAAACACCGCGCGAATTAACTGTTCAAGGACCTCCACGCACCGTCGCGTCGTGTCGCTTTCCACAGCGGCGCGGACCAAGCCCACCAGGGCGGGCGGCGGGGCGGCCGCACGTTTCGTACGGGCACGCACGTCCTTCAAGATTTCCTTAGCGCACACTCTGTTAGACAATCCCGTCAGAAACTCTTGCCTAAAAAGAAATATAATGACAGGCGAGTCTATGGTTCTGTATAGGCTACTCATGTCTATGCTTTTGGTTGCCGTTCTTTGAAGGTCTCCATTGGGGTTGGGCTGCCGAAAATCCTGCACCGTTGGCTTCACCCCGATTCCCAAATTCTCAGACGAATCAGTCAGGGGCTTTACTTTAGGCAGTGCAGTGTTATCGACCGGTTCAGTCTGGCAGACAACTCCATTTTCACTGACAGTGTCGCCGTGGCTTTCCTGAGATGACGGGTCCTGCTGCCGCTGTCCGCTTCTGCTGCTGTGGTTGTTTCCGCCGCCGGGATTCTCATCGATTATAGTAGAGTCTGTGCAAGCGTCGTAAAACATGTCTTGGATGAACTCCTGCATGACTCCCCTTTCACCCTCTTCGTCGTGTTTGCACGCCTCGCTCACCAAATACACCTTCTCTTTTCCGCCAATCTGAGAAATAACCTTTCGAAATTCCCTTTCCTCGGCGGCTAGGAGCGTGTCATCTGGGAAGGTCGGGCATGCCATGATGCCCGTCTGGCACTAACATGAATGAAGGGGAAAAACACCGCAAAACTAACAGCTTGATGAATGTTCGTGAATTAAGTTTAGATAGAGAGGTCACTCTAAAACTACAACCCCATCCCCTCACAGACAGTGGAATTGGAGGAGAACTCCTCCACGCCGGGGGAAAGGAAGTGACCAAGAGTGGGCGGGCCATAAGGCACTACTATTCACAATGCTATTGGCTACTGCGTTTGGTGGGCGGGGTTAACTGGAAGCGCAACGATCTCTGTGTATAATATATTACCACCACGACATCAGCGTTACAAGTTAATCTTTAATTACGTATATATATATCTCTCTCTCTCTCTATATATATATATATATCTCTCTATATATATATCTCATCGGACAATGTTTTCTAGGGTGTGTCATCCACATGGTGATAAGATTGAGACAATGCAAATAGACAATACATGCGAATATACCTGTACATTTAGGGATATGGTACGTTTTCAGATCTTTTTTCATGTTTTGTAAACAATTAAAGTGGTTATCGGGCAGGCGACGGATGGTGAAATCTTAAGGTGCAGAGTCCACTGGCTTTATTCCTAATATTTGCATTGAAAAGAGTCCCATCTCCCCTCCTAGGTTGTAGAGTCCGGTCTGCTCCAACGTAAAAAAAAAATAGAAAAGAACACCATAAATGAACATCCTTTGACATCGCATAATAATGAGTATGTTTCATTAATTACATATGTTCCAAGATCAGCAGGCTTTTTTTGGTGCCCCCACTGGGCAGTCAACTCAACTACCTCTACGACCAACTGGTCTAATCCTATAATCCTACCCCTTGGTCAATTCTTCATTTCAAGGTGCTGTCAATTTCACATTCCAGCCAGCATGATGAAATTAAATTAGGGTAGAGTAGCTTTAGCGAAGCAAAAGCCCCATTTTGGTTCCCAGGTCATTGGGGTCGCTGTATTGTTTACTGATGAATGAATGATAAACCAGAGAAGTTGACCAACACTAATAAAGACCACATCTGACCTTTAGACAGTGTGATTTTTTTGGACGCCATTGCAGTGCTGGGCACTCACTGAGATTTATAACCATGGCTATTTAGAGATAAACAGACAAGATACAACACTACTGTTTGCTCTTGCGGTTTCAAGACCTAACATGGGGGCTTATAGACAGTTGCCAACTGTGATGTTTACTGTCTCAAAGAAACACGAGTGAAGTGAGGTGAAGTGAATGAAGTGCACATACAGTCTACTGAGTGTACTGACCTCCCTGTACAGGGCAAGGAGTAACTCAGGGTCCAGGGCTGTCTTTGAACCTCTGGCAGAGACACGGAGAGTTAAGCGCACTGAAACAAAAAGAAAAACAATAAATAAAAAAATGAATCTCAAATGTATTGTATGATCATGACGAATGTCAATTCAAACTCATTGGGAATTTGAAACTTTTGTTTGTTTACATGCTAAAACTAGCATATACGATATGTTATGTCATCCATTCACTGGAAAAGGGGCATGGCTTCAATATATAGTATCTGCTATGACAAAGAGACAACATTACACTACCTGTTATTTTCTTTGTTGACACCAGGTCCCTGAGTGAGGACAGCTGGACGACTGTCTGAATATTTGACAGCAACTTAGAAATACTCTGTGAAATGTTTGGGATTGCAGACAAACTGTCTGTTGTAGCATTCGTGCCATGAGTTGCAGAATCTTTAGTCACTTTGCCAATCGTCTGAAGATTTCCAGGCAAAACTGTAAAAATACAGACACACAGACAAACAAATAATGGTATTATTTAAGTACAAAGCTTAGAAATAGAATATTTGGTAGTCATGGGAGGTGTAGATGATATTCAACAAGACTGAACAGACACAAAGGACATACACACAATATAAATGGATTAAGAAATGCAATCATCGTCTCATTGTTGCTGTTCTTCATGTGATCTGGGCGCTGGTCTTGTTTACCTGGTTCAATTCATACTCCTACATACTGGAATCTGAGATGGTTGTCAGGTAACCGGGTCCTTACAGAATAACAAAGCCAACACAGTCCCCAGCCTCTCTCTGCGTGTTGGATGGAGATGAGTTCCCACTGAAGTCCAAATTGGTAATTCAAATGCCTTATCTTTAATAAAACAAGTATTTATATGGGCCTATACAATTAGCAGGCTATTCATTCTATTGCTATTATATTATTATCTGCAAAGAAAATTAATGTCTATGGTGTACCATCGTGCAACATACTGTACAACGTTGCACTATGAAATACAATCCACTATTGTAAAAATGTATATTCCTCATTTGGCAGGTTTCTTACCTTGTGAGTTTATCAGCCAAGCTCTGAGTAGTAACAAGGTAAGCACTCGTCCGACATTAGCGAGGGAACCAGCTGGTGGCCGCGGAGTCACAAAACTTATGTTCCTGAGCATCCTTCTGTACAGAGCATGACACCACACACTGTACCAGAGACTCTTGGGATAAGAGACCTATTGGGAGTGGTACGTACAAAAGGGTCACAACCACACCTGGAATTGGATCTATCACATTCTCAGGTCCTGGGAATGTAGGCCTATAGATTTTGACCCCATTCTGTCTCCCAGAAGACCTCTTGGTGACACACAATGACAGGGTAAACAAGTACAGTACAAGTACATTACTAAACATAATAGAAGAGTAACACACTTTTACTTTTATTATTGTTGTTGTCATAATTAATAATAACATGTATTCATAATTAATAACACTGTTACGGCTCTGCCGCAACATACCTTTCTCTGCCTTTCGCTCCGCCCGCGCCGGCAAGGCAACGCCCCCCAAGGGTGACGCCCCCTCCCCAGCATTTCGGTTCGCGCTCACGGCCAACACATCGCCGTGTCTTCCCGAACCCATCGTCGACATTGTGACCAGACATTTTTCCCTTATTTTTCCTATTTACAAATGCGATCTTAACCACGCTACCATGGTTAAGATATCTAATGGGAGCAGTTGTTGGAGGTACGGTAATATATTATGGTCCTATGAGATGCCTGCTCTTATTTTGAAACAGGGATGCTCTTATTTTGAAACAGGGATGCTCTTATTTTGAAACAGCGACGCTCTTATTTTGAAACAGGGATGCTCTTATTTTGAAACAGCGATGCTCTGATTTTGAAACAGGGGATTCTCTTCTTTTGAAACAGGAAACCGAAAAACAACGTCGCTATGGTTACACGTAAACGCTGCCAGTAATAAACACCTTTCAGCTAAACTAGCTGAAATAACATCTTATTGACTAGCGATGGAGGGATCGGATACTTCCGGGAATACATACCATCTGCGACCTAATTATCAACACAAGTGAGTCGATGCAGTGAACCAAACCAACCGATACGAAGATATTGCTGTCTTATTGGCCTGTTTCGACGACGATAAAAATAGTGCTAAACTAAATAATAAGCGCTATCGTTGCTGTTTTCAGTTTTCATCTCGGTCCATTTGTGCATGTAGAATCTTTACAGTGCAGCAACAATGATAATAATAATAATAATAATACGCTGTGTGTCTGTGTGAGGATATAGCAGCTTTAATGTAAAAACGACGACATCACAAGAAATACAACAGCGTCACTTCTCCCGTGTTGCGTTGCTAACTACGTGGCTCCATGCAGGTTTAAGCCAGCAGTGGTGAAGGCGTGTATTCGGGAGATCCTACGGGAGCAGCTGTCCGGAGTACAGTATGACCCCGAGGAGGTGCCTGGCCTCACCTGCTCCCTGGCCGAGTGCATTAAACACAAATTAAAGGGTATTTTATACTTCAGTTCGACGTATCCTTACTTTACATCACTTTATCCCCCCACCTCTCTCTCTGACACACATACACACACAATTATAATTTGTAGTATTTCAGCATGTACCTCCAGTTAAACCTTTCCATCTCTTTTCTTCAACAGCTTCTGGGTTTGAGAGATATAAGTTCGTTGTGCAGGTGGTGATCGGGGAGCAGCGCGGAGAGGGAGTCAAGTGAGTGAAATCGCTAGTGGCGCAAACATGGAGTCTATTTGAGATCCAAGATTCAAGAAGGTGAATTGTGTGTGTAGGAGCTGTAAGTCTCCTGTCTTTTCTATATCACACTTGGGTGTGAGTGGTAATTATATCAATTGCCTTCACCTGTTCACTTGTTTGGGGCATTGACAGAGAGAGAGGGGGTGAGCTTGGGAAGTGATATTTTTCTTTGACCGCTTTATACACACAAATTATGATTTGGTAATTTTATCATCATTTTATCATTTTATCATTATGTTAATGTTGTGTGTTGTAGAAGTAATAAGATGAAATGTTCAAACGCATCTTTGGAGTGGAGCTGAATTCTTTTACTATGCGCGTCACAATGTCTACTCCCATGTTTAGTCCCTCGCGGCTTTTTTGGACTGCTTAAAGCTGCAACGGTGTGTGTGTGCTGAAAAGTATAAGGGTGTTGCTGGTTGGTATGTCTTCATTAGGAAAGCAGCGAATACCAAACCAAACCCAGCTGCTTTGTTAAAAATAACCACCAGTTTCCTGCTTTTGTTCAAATGTAAAAGTATGGCACACCTGTCTCTCGAAATTACTTTTTTCTGCTTTCCACCAGAATGGCGTCGAGGTGTTTCTGGGATGCGGACGCGGATAGTTATGCCGAGGATCTGTTCATGAACGTAAGCCACGCTCGCTGTTCACTCTCTGGCCGCCCGCAGGCGGGCTCTAATGGGCCCGCTCGGCTCTCGGCGTGACGGTGTCGCGCTAATGGGCCTAGTAGCGGCGTACACACCCATGTGTCAACTCTGTGTTCCCGCCGCAGGAGAGTCTGTTCTGTGTGGTGGCGGCGTTCGGATGCTATCATTACTGAGAAGAATGTCGGAGACCCTTCACCCACGTAGCCTGACCCCCCCCGGCACATGCTGAACCCTCGGTTAATGTGTGTTTTTTACAGTAGCATTTTGTAAAAATGTATTATACATTAGTAATTATGTTTCGTTGAAATTGATGGGCCTAATCAGGAACACATTCAGTTCTTTTTTTTGGCAGATGTACTTTTCTTGGCATGAGATTACTTGTCATTTATACATATTTTGGAATATATTCTGATGCCACATTTGTTTATTGTATTGGGTTTTTATTGTGAAACTCCTTGGAGCCAACATCCTGTAACAGGAGCATTAATAATAATACAATTAATAATAATACATTTTATTTATAGTGTTCTTTTCTCCTTTTCAGGTAACATAACGCGTTATCAATCCTAACAATAAGGATACACATTTCAATACAAATTGGAATACACTCAACATGCATAGTCATGGACATTACCTAACGGTACAGTCCTGGACGACTTTACGCAAGTTACACACTAGAGGTCAGTATGGGCTTCGATTCGTCTGATATCCACTCAGTCACAATAGACCCTTTTCACAAAGGCACTGAGGGGGTCTGCACATTTTATGGACCAGAACACTGGTAATAAACTCAACTAGTGAACATAAGTCTGTCTACCGGCTGCCAACACAGAAGAACATTCCACACAACGACACACACTTGACAATGTGTGAGTGTGATATTTACACACGATCAAATGCATGTCTTCCTACATTTACATAGTTCTACTTAAACACCAATGTCATTTCCCCACTTCTGACGAACAGGATTTCATTTCACATCGATTAAAGACAAGGTCAACTCAAGATGTTCAAGAGGCAAATTCTATAATTTTCAAATTATTCTCAAATTCTCACACTATAGCGTATCGTACTAGCGTATGCCAGCGTATGAAAAAAATCACTCATATGCTGGTATACACAGACATACGCTCGTGGTACGTTAGGCATATGTTGTATACGTTTCAAGCACGGTCACATACGGTGGCATACGCTGGCACATGGTGAGGCGGAAATGTATTTTTAAACATGCGTATGCGGACGTATGGTTTATACGCTAGGCATACGCTGAATACGCGAGAGTGACGCTGAAGGTACGTTACTCATAGGTCGAGTACGCCGGTCATATGCGGACATACGCTGGCATGAATTTCTGCCTCGCCGTATGCCAGCGTATGCCAACGTGCTTGAAACGTATACAACCCATGCCTAACGTACCCCTAGCGTATGTCAGCGTATACCAGCGTATGAGTGATATTTTTCGTACGTACGTCTAATTAGCAATGGTTATACCTGTTTGTGTCTGCTGGTGCACACCTCAGAATATCACGTTACATTGGCTGTGTGACTTATAGGCTTAGATATACGCTCACCTAATATATGATACGTTGAAATACAATTATACAATTTTAACAACCGTTTAATTCATTACCTCTTGCCTATTTGATTTCTTCGTTGCCTTCAGACGTTTTTTCTTGGATTAGACTGCAGTTCCTTTTGTGTGCTTATCAATAGGTTGCTCATCATGTTCAGTAAATCATCATTTTATGTATCTTCAGTAAACACACACCTTTACCTTAAGGAGCAAGGGTGCCACCAAACATACACTTTGCATTCAATCTGGTTTCAAACGGATTTCAAATTGTGAGAGTCACAGGAATAACAATGTTCCAAAAAACAGCTGACCGATGGAGTTTCACTTGATAATTCAATTTCCTCTGAACCGAGGTGAAATCAAATATACAGCGGGTATTCGAATAACCTCATTTCAATACAGACGTCCTATAAAGTTGAAACTTTTGAATCTAAACTTAAAGTACCAGTTTTAAAGATGACTGGGCTAGTTTCTAATATAAGAGAGTGCTGTTTCATAGACAAGTCACGGTCTGCAACATCAACTTTGTTTCTGTGAAAACTTTGTGGAAAGACCGTTGGCGTCGTTTGTCCGTGATTTGCATTCTGCATGGGTCTGATTCACAGTCTGCAGACAGCAGTGTTCATGACACGTGTACGAAGCAGCACTCTCTTATATTAGAAAATAGTGTGATGGGTCCACTATCATGTCCAGGCATCTATGAAGCACATGCATGTCTGCTCAGTTTTTAATTCAAGCAATAAATCACCAAAGCGCAATCAAATACTTGAGGGTATCCATCACTGATGATGGATTGGATGGATCTGCTTATTTTTCCATTTACAACCCCCCGGATGTAAGGTCATCATTTGAACATAACGTATTTCTATGATGGCAGACTGCAGATTGATGACGAAAAAGAAAAAAATATCTTGTCATTTTTACGTTTTGGGAAAACCTCATTTCGTCCTCCCCTTAATTCCCCTTCTCTCTTCATCTTGCCCTTAAGGGATGGAGTCCTGGCGAGTCAATGCCAGATGAGTTCACTCCAGCCCATTGATGATGTACTGTATGTATGTATGTACTGCAAGTAAGCACTGAAAGAAATCCAACCATCTTATTATCCATCCATCCATCCAAAGAAAGTAGACACTTGCAGAGTAGCATCATGACCCATTCACAAGTTGCAATATTGGTTGAATACTGAGTTAGTCAGCTATGGTGAGTCACAAAGTTCAGGCCACACGAACACCTCTTACACCTCCTGGCATGCAAGCATTCCTCAGCTCAGCATCTCAGCACTCCCTGCTGCTGTGGAATGACCTCTAACTCTCTGGACAAAAACATCTCCAAAGTGATGACATATTACAGATATATTAAGATTAGGTTATTACACTGAATCTCTCGTGTTTGGTTTTTACGGAACTTGGTCTCGGGTCTCTGATTCCACATGACTTTACCCAACACATATCAGAAAGCACCTATGGGTGCCAGACCATGGCATTGTCACAAACTATAGAGCACTTAAAGGGGATTTTTCAACCACATTTGCATTATGGCTTGCATCTGCGCCCCAGAGACACAGAAAGGGCATCGCCAACACCTGAAGGCACTTTTTACACTCCATCCATAATGCGGACGGATTGAGATACGGTGGAAAACTGGCAAAGTTGATTTTGAAGACTAAAGGCAATCATTGAAAACACAAGACCACGGTTTGATATGTGGATAACCTGGAAAGGAAGGTGTTTGTTTACTTATTAAGCGTCCTAATGGGGGCTATATAACATCAGAGCATGACTAGTGTTTTACAATTTCATTGAGCCGCCGTCCGACGGGGCTGTGGCAGGTGGCACGTATGTGAATTACCGTCCGTTCCCCGGCTCCCTTGAAGCTAATCCGTTGACTTGACTTGTTCATTAGGCAACCCACAGGCCTATTGATCCACGGCCAAAGCCAGACCATTTTCCTCATCTTCTTTTTGTTTTTTTGTTGGTTTGTTTGTTTAAGCTCCGTCCTGGCTGTGAGCGGACCACAGGAGTCTAGCCCACAGTAATGTCTCGGTCTCAAGTGGCCTGTACATTTTCCGAAAACACATTGACCGTCGCAGCAATCGACATGGCGCAAGGGACAGCCACGGCATCCATTATAGCTGGTTTTTCCGTTCCCCCGTCTTACCTGTTGATACAATAAACCAGCAAAATGCTTCATCACAGGCACATCTGAATCCACACCACTGTCCACATCCTAGAATGATCCGCATTCTATCAGCTTTATCCTCACTGGATTGTATTTCTTTCTGAGTTTGAAGACATCGCCCAACCCAGTTCATTTGTTTTACCCTCGAAGGGCTGAATAACAAAGCTGTCTCTATCAGGGGTACAAGCCCAAAGTTCCCGCCAGGGCCGTGGAGCCTTCAATAACAAACTGAACTCACTCATTAATTCTTCTGCTTAATGTATGTAAATTACTTTGCATTTGATTGGACTGTCAGCTAAAACACCCCAGAGGTGTGTGTGTGTGTGTGTGTATATCTATACATTATATATATATATTTATATATATTTATATATATATTTCTGCACTGCTAAGAACACCATTGTTGTTCGCACCATTGACACAATCGTTTGTCATCTTACACACGTAACTTAAAACTGCTTCCCGGGAGTTCTGTTTGTCTCTCCCTACATTGTCAAGGACATTTTACTGTTCAATGAAATGGTAGCCGTTATTCCTTGCACATTATTGCCTGAGATTATTCTTCAAAACATAAACACCTTTTAAACGCCATTTCGTAAGACAAGGTTTGTCATATATGAAAACCACCCTTTTTTTTATGACACTTTACAGATTGGACATTATGTGAGGGAAAGGGCATGGGCCTATCTGGGATTGCCGTTGGGGGGCTGTGTGTTGACAGTGGCCCACCAGATTAGTGCACCTCGCGGGTGCTTCTAGCTGTCACCTCGTGGGTGCTTCTAGCTGTCACCTCGCGGGTGCTTCTAGCTGTCACCTTGTGGGGTGCTTCTAGCTGTCACCTCGTGGGGTGCTTCTAGCTGTCACCTCGTGGGGTGCTTCTAGCCAACTCCCACTGGCCCTAAAGGACAAGTCTCGAGGGGAGAAGAGTGGGGGCGGGGATTATTTGATGACCATTTGATTTGTATTCATATAAATAATTGAAGTATACATGCAAAAATAATCAAATAAAATACAATTACAATAACCGGGCATTTTGTTATGAACTTAAGACTTTGATAAACACCATTGGAAATGCCATTAATACTAATTATTATATAATTATTACCCGAACGTGCATATTGTGTGCGATCACAGATAATTCTTCACAGGTCTTCATCAAAGTCTTCCTTTATGTGTCCGAAATAGGTGTATAATTTAAACTTCGATTTGCATTGAAAATAAGAATACCTAAGAAGATAGAAAGAAGACTTTAATTTCTCACAAACATTTTCTTTCTTCTTCCTTTCTACCTACATCTCATCTCACCAGTTTAGCCATTGAGATTAATTTAAGCTCAACAAAGCTTGTTTTATTTTATATTTGGCCATTGACGGACAATGGCCATCTTGCAGCACCACTAACTCATGTCTATACAGCTGATGTAATTCCCTTTGCAAAATGTCCTTACTAAATGTGACAGGCAAGCTCCTCTTACATACTGTACTGTAGTTGCCCTAGGAGTTACTGCATCACATCATGTGGATCACCAATGAAAAGGCAAATATGAGAAGATGGCACCTCATCACATACACGGGTACTTTCCAGGTTCCAGGTACAGTTCCAGGTTTGAGAAATGGATAATTGACAGTAAACATCACTGTTTACAGGAAGCCAGGGAGTGGTTCTGCCTGGATTTCCCTTGCCTTGCACTAACCCGTCTTGTTTGTTTCCATTCATTGTCATTTGTATTTATTTATGCATTCCTTTCATGTAAGCAACACAGGTGGTATGTATTATATATATCAAACAATTCCAGATGCTGCTGAACCTACTGTGCAGTATCTGATTAGAAATCCTGGAACATATCCAATCTTGAATTTGTGTTAGATTAGTGTTTATTTACTTTCTGGTTACATTTTGAAAATGCACTCTGATAATGTAACAAACCAATACTAACTAAGCCAATAGATTTACTGACAATACTGACTAAACCAATAGATTGACTGACAACTTGGTTTCCATTCAATGCATGCAATACACCTCAAGATATAGGATTAGATTACGTCTTTATATTTACAAGTCCATCATGTTTGCTTCGTTCTCATTTACATTTTGTCTTCAGATGACAAAGTTGTTACGTTGTTTTCGCATGTGACGACTAACAGACAGACACTGTTGTTCAAGGTCATTCATCGAAGGTCTTTGTGGGAGTGTGTGTGTTTGGTGACTGGCGGGCTAAATTGGCCTCACTGTCTCTATCGCATCACACCGTCCTTTGTTTGGGATCAGCACGCAAAGCTGGTCTCATCCTCCTTCTCGCCATAGATGCTCCCTTCCGCGTCGCCCTCGGCGACGGCCAAGCTGTTGGCGGGCGGGGCGGCGGCGTCGCTCAGTGTGCTCCGTAGCGTCGCCCTGGTGACGCTGAAGGAGTGGCCCCGCGGCGGCGGCTTGCAGGGCCAGTGGCACATAACATCCTTGAACATCTCCCTGAAGCGCGTGGACATGAGGTTGTAGAGGATAGGGTTGGCGGCGGAGCTGAGGTAGAAGAAAACTCCGGAGAGCAGGTGGACGTACTGGAAGGTCTCCAGGTGCTGGTCAGTCCAGTCGTTGATGAAGCTCCACATGAGGCGGTCCGTGTGGAATGGTGCCCAGCAGATGCCAAACACCACCACCAGGACAACTGGGCACAGGAGAGAGAGAGAGAGACAGATATAGAAAAGGAGATAAAGTCAGTCAGATAGGGACAGAGAGAAACACAGAGAGAGAGAGCGAGAGACAGAGAGCAAAAGACAGGTAATGAAAGAGGCAGAGAGAGAGAGAGAGATACGCTTTACAACCGTTATTTTCTCTCAATCTGAGAGTGGCGACACTTTCTTCAATGTCACCGCAGGTTCGATCAGACACAGTCATCACTATAAAGAGCAGCACTTCAAAAGGTACTTCAATAGCTGTCAACCACAACTGTTAAACTGTGACCAAACAGTGAAAGTAGCCCAAGGCTTTGGCTTTGGGCCACTTTCATGGTCTGTTTACAGAACTGCTATTTGACCCATTCTATAATAAACTTGTTTCAATGAGAAACAAACAGACTGCTGTATTCTGACTCTTCCTTCCTTTTGGGTTGTAGTAAAGGGTGCCAGACTCCATGCAGAATTCAGTAGTTAAGGGTCCAAAGTAAGTAAGATAGAATGTAGGTCAAGCAAATCAATGCCTGGATGATCCATAATGTCCTCATATTGAATCTCTAGCATTGAAAACTTGAACCAAGTCAGAGATCTTGGTGTAGGACCTAGCCATGGGGTCCATTTAGTTACCATCGCACTAAAACATAACAAGAGTTATGTGAGATCACTGCATAAATACATCTCTGATCTGCTTGTGTGTTATGAGCCCACTAGAGCTCTCAGGTTATGAGGGACCGGCATGCTGTTCCCAAGGTTTGACCCAAGCATGGTGAAGCAGCTCTTAGTTGTTATGCACCACAGCCCTGGAACTAACTGCCAGAACACGTGAAGACTGCATCAACGCTATACTCCTTTAAAGCAGGGCTCTAAATGTTTGTTTCTTGCAGCTTTAAATTAAATATGTACATCTGCAATTTTCATCAACAATTCACATTTTCCTCGTTTCTTGGTGCTCTATAAATAAACTGGCCTTGCCTTACAGCAGTCCAGGGTCTTGTTCTCTCACGTCCTGGGTGACACGTTTTCACCTTGTCCCATCAAAGTCGAGGACGACATTTGGTCGATGATCATGATCTTTCTTCTCCACTTGTCACGGTCTCTAGTGGCCTCTCGTACATGTAATGAGGGTTGCATCACTGTCTTGTTGCATCACTCTCCAACCATCTTGCCACTGGTCTTCACCTCCTCCGTTGTCCTTCACACATTCCCAGCATGATGGATGTTTCTACGCTGTTCTTTGTCCTCATGATGTGATCGATGTAAGATCGTTTTTGATTCGTAATCTTTGCCTCTAATGGACATTTTGGGTTAATCTCTTCAAGAACTGATCTATTTGTTCTGCTCGCAGATCAATTCATCTTCATCATGCGTCTCCAGCACCACGTCTCAAAACAATCCAGCTTTTTCCTTTCTGCTTTCCTCACTGTCCAAGATTTGCATACAGGAAAAGGAAAGACCAATCTATTCACAATGGTTGTCTTATTGTAGTCTTACTGTTACTGTTCACTGTTATACTGTTGCAATTTTGCTACTACTTTTGCACTTCTGGTTAGATGCTAACTGCATTTCGTTGTACTGGTATGCATACTCTGTGCAATGACAATGAAGTTGAATCTCATCTAATCTAATCTAATATTTGTATCCTTGCACATTTGTGAGACCTGTCATCGCTGCCCTTCCCAGAATCAACCCTCTTGTGATTTCCCCATGACACATTCCATTGTCTTCAATTTTTGAACCCAAGAATATAAAATTATTAATGATTTCAACATTGTCAGTCCCCGATTGAAATTCATTGATCGTTTCTGTTGCCATAACTGTCGTCTTTTTCAAATTCAAGTATAATCCGGCCTCTGCACTTTTCTCTTTAACCTGTATCAGCGTGCTCAATAGTCCTTCTTTTTTCTTCACTTGTAGGGTGGTATCATCTGCACATCTCAGGCTGTTGGTGTTTCTTCCTCCAATTCTAATGCCCTCATTCCTTTGGTCTAGATTAGCCTTCCATGTGATATATTCACTGTACAAGTTAAAAAGACGCGGTGATAGGATGCAGCCTTGCCTCACTCCCTTTCCTATTCCAAAGGTGTCAGTGTCTCCATACTCCGTCCTAACTTGCGCCTCCTGGTTGTCATACCGGTTGTCCAATGAGTTGCACTATGTGCTCTGGTATTCCCATTTCACGCATTACGTTCGGCATGATACTGTGGTCAACACAATCAAATGCTGTAGTCAATGAAACACATGTGCACTGGTTGTTGATATTCTTTCGATTTCTCTACTATCCACACGTGACACGTTAACATGGTTAAAATCTCCATTGACCATATGCTTATAAGCATGTACTAAATGCTGGGTGACAGTGGAGTGGAGGACGTCATTCACTAGCCCCCCCCCCAGACTGGGCCAGGTGTGGCCATTTATGCCACCAAGCACACACACTCCCACACAAGGGTTTCATTCTCAGGAAATTGAATCAAACATCAAACACTCCCACTATTTTACATGTTTCCTGTTAACTTCCCCCAATAGAGGAACGATTGGTGATGATGACATAAAAGCCCAACCTATGGAGTAGGAGAGTATTTATAAGATGTGTTTTGCTGGATGTCGTACAGACCTCTCCTGCATCTACACCAAGTCCCAGCCAGGTGATCGACTGGGCTTCTTGCAGATGATTAAATGAATGACTGTATGTGGATATTTGCATGCAGGTATACACATGTTTTAGGAAGACTATCAGCACAAGCTATACAATACAAATGCAATCTCATTCTCATAACATTCAATGGAGCAATTACACTATGAGTGTGTCCTACATACCGGTGCCCTGAGACTACTTATAGAGTAAGCATAGAGATAAATGATAAATGTAACACCATTTTGAGTGTCACATCTCTTTCGTCATGCTGAAAAGTGCAGTTAGGTGTGATTCATGATGCAAGTGGCATGCAAGTGACCGCATGCTAAGATGTGGTCATAATGCACAGTCAACTGATATGATTCAGCCCAGACTGTATGACCCCAATGATCGTTTACTCCTGTGAAAGTTATGAATGCTCCTGCCTGGCTGCATTTATGACACCAATAAGTCATTTATGGAGCAATCTCAATTTTTTTTTGCATTCAATGCACCAGTGCTTCTAATATCCACTCATAACTCTTCACAGAACGCGGCTAATTATAATCTTCATCTGCAAAAGTGCTGACAAAGTAGCAGTTTAAAGCCTACATTAATGCATTCATGATGAATAAGTTCTGGTTCCACGCAACAACCTCTCTTAGATACTTACACAACATCTTGGTGACCTGTCGGTGGCAGGCCTTCTGCTGCTTCCTGCGGGCGTTGCAGAAGCTCTCCTGGCCCGAGCTCGACTTCGCCTCCAGCACCTGCAGCATCTTCCCGCGCTTCAGATGCAGGCCGATGAGCAGGTAGAGCACGCTGATGGTGAGCATGGGCAGCACGAAGAACACCAGCGTGGTCACCTGGATGGTCAGGTTGTACCACCGACTCAATGGCACGCAGATGGCGGAGTCCGGCATGTCTGTGACGTCATCCGCCGCAATGTCCGCGCCCACGGGGTACCGTCTGGGCAGGGTGGCGATGCCGTGCAGGCTGGTGTTTGGCAGTGCGCACACGACGGAGACGCCCAACATGGTCAGGATGACCCTCTTGGCGTGGGTGCGCGTCACCACGTATTTGGCGCGCAGCGGGTGCACCACGGCGATGTATCGCTCCACGCTCAGCGCCGTCACGTTGAGGATGGAGGCGAAGCACACCATCTCGAACAGGAAGGTCTTGAAGTAGCAGCCGCCCCTCCCCAGCAGGAAGGGGTAGTTCTGCCACATCTCGTACAGCTCCAGCGGCATGCCCAGCAGCAGCACCAGCAGGTCCGACACGGCCAAGCTAAGCAGGTAGTAGTTGGTGGGCGTCCACATCACCTTGTTGCGGGTGATGACGGTACACGTGAGCACGTTGCCGACGGCGCCCACCAAGAAGATGGCGAGGTAGGTGAGGCAGACCGGCAGGAAGACCGGAGAGCATCGGGGCCCTCGGTACTTCTCCAGGAACTCTCTGTCCGTCAGACACGCGTCTTCCAGCTCCATGGGTGTCAGGTTCAGGGCAGCCGTCAGGTTATCGTTGCAGCCTGGTGACGGCAGACAAGCGAAGCTGTCTCGACCAGCAGTCCGCTCGAGAGTGCAGTTGTAGGTCGACATGGCGCTGGCTGCCTGGGGTGAGTCTCTGAGAAAGAAGCAACAGCACACATGTCAGCCTGGTCGTCCTCCTGGGACCTCCAAGTACATGACGTGCATGACATTTGTAGGGATGTAGGGGAACAAAAGGCTTTTATCAAGGCTAATGTACTTGCTTTGCAATTTATATCTTCCATTACGTCCAATGCATTTCCAATGACCAACACAGAGGAGATGCTTTGATGTATGCATATACCAATTTGGTATAGGTATAATTTGCAAGGCAAGTAGTGCCATTTCAAAGTATGATTGCGCCAAGTACCAATAAAACACAATGAACATTTCAGGCAATAACAGATGGTTGTTGTTTTATTAGGCATTAGAAATATCCATGAACAGATGGTAACCCAGCAGAAATCTCACAAATGGGACATGTCTTGTTGTTATGTTGACCTCTCCTAAAAGTTTGGAATTGCTTCAAAGCGAATCAAATCAAACTTACTTTATTTCAGACAAAGAAATGTCATTCAAATTGCTTGGCAGTTGACCGTATATTTTTCTTCTCATACTGCCGTATCTGTCACCTTTCTTCTGGTGGAGAAGCTATAGGTAACACATACATGAAAGATACATACATACCAAAGTAGGACAACTAGCACTTGGATACAGCATGGTTGACAGAATGGAGGACTGAATCAGACCCACAATCATCTGAAAAGTAGATATTGCGTGACATATATCCAGGTGACATCTCCCTCGTCGTTTTACCACGGCATTCCTCAGGGGCCAATTTTGGGGCTGCTGCTTGCCTTTATTCACCGTGCTGCCTCTTGGTGATGTGAAGTGAAGCGCAATGTTCATGTTCACTGTTCTGCAGATGATCCCGTGACCAGGCTACCATCACTAGTTCCCCAAATGTTCAAATCAATCATCAAAAGCTGGATATCAAACACCTTTCTTCACCTTAAAGAAAACTGATGTCAATGTACATTAGATCCTCTTTCAAACATCTTTGTGAATTATTCACCGATGGCTCAAGTAAACCGCCAAAGAAAGTGGCCCAAGCATTTGTTCTTCTTAACAATCATCGCAATACTGCATGTATAATTCCTTGTGTACTCGCCTTTGTCCGAAATATATTTGCCGCCGTACAATTATTGTGAAATACTACATCGTGCAAAAAAAAAAACATGACTAAGTTACTCCTGTGTTAGCTTCAGTACTCCCTCTCGCCTGTCAACTTTCAGATAGATTTCTAAATTATTCAAAATGTAAAGGCTTTTATGGCCAGACCTGCGCTAGTCCGTCCCTACATCTCAAGCAAGAGAGGCATATTTGTATAAAGAAGACAGGGTTTTAATGGATTGGGGCGGGGCAGCCAGAACAAGGTCTATATCCTCTTCTATGTGACCAACGTCACATGTGTGTCAACAGCACATCGGAAGTGTAATGTTACTGCACTGTTACGATGTTAAGGATGCCAATGAGAGGGTTTCCGTGACTCCTCTGAGAGGGGATTGGAGGTGGATGCCAGGCTTCAATCAAGTAGGGGACATAAATGAAATCAGACAGTTTTGGGGTAGACGCCAGGCTTCAATCAAGTAGGGGACGAAATCAGCCAATCACCTGTCACTTCTCCAGGCTTGCATTAGCATTTTTTTGAAGCATTTGTCTATGTTGAATGGTACTTGTGCTGCCGGTACCACGCTCGCTCTCAGACAGCAGAGGTCGTCTCATCTGAAGATTGGAGTCCCATGTGTCTGGCACACCGGGGGCTGCACCCGTACATGTCTTTGGACACGTGTGTTTTCTTTCGCTTGGCTTGGGCTGTCGGTGGAGCGATCAAAAGTGACCCAATAGAAACGCCACCGCATTCGATTGTATATACAAAAAGAAAAAGTAAACAAAATAACTATTATTTGTATTCTGGTAAATGACCTACTTTCACATCTGCTCTCAGTTAGAGATCTTTCATATGATATTGCATTATTAATACATTCTAGATAATTCAATCGTTAACTTGTTGGCAATGGTGCTACTAATAAACATTTGTGACTGTTGAATTAATATACAATACATGACATTTGACGACACTGCTGTGTTCTGGTCAACAAACGATGGTCAGGAATCAGCTGATGCCAGCATAACTGTCATTCTATTCATGATTCTCATGTCACCAAATTTTCTTAGTTCAGAAAAAAAGATGCAAAAACAAATGTACATAGTGTAGCTACAATATGCAATTACACATGATTCCATTTTATGCCAAGGAAAATGTAATACATGGATCCACATATAGTCCAGCTTTTGAATATGCTTTTTGAATATTTGTTGAAGTCATATTTTATGAATTCCCATTAATGATAATAAAACACACACACACACACACACACACACAAGCAGATTATTCCTCAGCCTATGCCCATCATGGATAGATATAGTAACAGCCTTACCTGCTGGTGCGTGCTCGTGAGTGCTGGCGCGGTCGCGCGGTGCTAATTGCAGGGGACTCACTTGTGGCAGCCGGCTTTATGCCACCGCTCCCAGAGTCCATTAATCTG
>OMOU01044507.1:0-23862 GCA_900312585.1 Malacocephalus occidentalis
AAGATGTGCATGACGGAATGACGGAAGATGATCTTGCTTTACTGGCTGGGAACCACTTTGGGTCTTCCGAGATTTCCGAGTTCTTGGAACTCGCTCCTCTCAGCACTTGAAGGGATGCAAAAAGATGTAAATTAAAGAGTTGTTTGAAATGACTTAACATGGCTGGTGAAGACATCCCTTGCTTGTGTCTTAACAAACTTCTCCCCCCCGCCTGCTTGGGAAAACGCCTAATTGAACATCTAAGCTCTCCGTGCCCTGGAGAGTGTAGCATAGGGCCTCGGAGCCCCAGCATTTCTATGAGGCTCAGTTTCCGCAGGGCCAGTAGATGTAAAAGCACTTATGCCTGCAAGGAATGCTTGTTTGCCTGGGGCCTCCTGCAATATACATTTAGTTGAGTCTCAGATTTAAAGGATGTGAGTAGGCCATGAGGTCAAACACAAAAAGCTTCAGCAGAATCACATCTATGAACTCTGGAACGACGTGAAGGTTAACAGTGAGATAGATGCCCTTGCCATTGAGTATTGATGGGGTTACTGGGTTTAAAAATATTGCTGGATTCTGTAAAAAACAGAGATAATTTTAGGGAAAATGTTAAGAGGGATACATTTAATGTTTGTGAACAATGATGGTGAATTATTAGACCTGATGAAGTGAGCTCTGCCATTGAGAACTGGCAGTGAAAAAAGCATCTGACCTCGATCACATAACAGCAGAACATCTGATCAGTGACACTTGATACGTATTTGTGTTTCTGTATTATTAATGCATGGCATAGTCTTATTAGTGCCAAAATCTGTTAACTATCATATAATATTACAGACAAGCTACCCTGGCTAGCATATTTACCCACGTATTTGAAATCATTTTGAATAGTCTTCAATAATACAAAATGACCACTGAGAATCAATTTGGTTTTAAGCATAAATATGGCACAGGTGTGTGTATTTATGCACTGAGCATTGGCCAAGCAAATTAGTGATGGTAAACATGAATGTGAGGGGTCCCCCATATTTGACAATAATGTTGCATTGTTGGTGTTGGCAACAAACCATGCAACAAACTAGATGTGGTAAGATCTCTACACCCGTTCTGGAGACCAATGGGGTCCCACAAGGTGGAATACTATCACTTGTTCGCTTCAGCCTAGCTCATACATGTATAATAAAGAGGTAATGCATTGCCAATGTTCAATCAGCCTTGTATAATTTCAACATGGGTAGTCTATGCAAATGAACAATGTTTACCTTTCCCCCATGTTGCCTGTACTTGGATCACGCTAACATTTTGTCCGTTGGATAACTTGGAACGGGATAACGGGAATCTGCGCTGAGCTGTGCCCCAGAGACACAGAGACCATTGGTGCCAACTGCAGCTGATTTTCACACTCTATCCCTAATGCAGATAGACAGAGATCTGGCGTACACTGACGATGAGTCTTTCTGTTTCCTTCTAGTGCAGGCTTACAGCAACTGCTCAGAGTCTGCTCAAGTTATGGTGACATCCAATTTAACTCTACAAAGAGTCTTATCATGATTGATACATCAAGGAGGATAGGCCAAATGTCCTCTATTCTTTATGACAGAACAATCGCTAAATGTGGCGTACAAAGCACACATTTTTCAGTCATTTTATCAGGAGTGATCTATGTGATGACAATGTGCATCACCAGTGTTGCAAAATGTATGCACGAGCCAATATGTCGGTAGGTAAATGACATGTGCACAGATGAAACAGCTCTTTTTAAAGCTGACTATGTTCCGCTCTGCACAGCCCACCTGCAGTGCAGTTACAGTAAAGCGAAGATGAAAACCCCAATTTAATGATGGAGTCTTGCTTATGCCCCCCAGATTGACAAGTGCAAGTCATGTTTGTGTCTAGTACTGTTCCCACCTTTCATGCCGTGTTGAAGAGGCTCTGAAGGAGCACTCCTTGTGTTTCTGGAAACACTGAAACAAGTGTGTGGATGGTTTAATCACTTGGAATGCCATGATCGTACATATTTCTGTACGGTTTGTCCTGTATTGTACTTTTTTTAACAGATATGGACCAAAGTGCCTGAAAGTGAAGTTGAAAACTGAATTAATTGAATGTGATCATGCCTGGCAATTTACAGACACACGTGACAAACTGTGTGTGCGCACGCACGCACACACACACACGCACACACACACACTTGATTATGCATTAAAAAGTACAAACATTATAAACATGTCAAGAAACTTTCTCTCAATAACTTCCCCCATAGATTCTGTCTGCAAGGAACACGTAATGCCAGAATCTGTTTTAAACAGTGAAGAGTTAAGAGCCCAAGCAGAAAGTGGATAGCAGTCTGGGCAGTGTGTGTGTGTGTGTGTCTGCTGATGACTCGGCTGCATGCTGAATTCCCAGACTTTTGCCGTAAGAACAACCAAACTGGGGCTGGGCTGCTGACGCACACGGCCTGCTGCATCTAGGTGGATGTGCTGAGCTCTACATTATACTGCCACCCAGCATGTTATTTACTGCCCTGGCTGGGACACTGCCAAACCCCCAACTCTGTATTCAAAACGACAGCTGACGCACATCAGGTCATCGATCTGAGGCAAAGGCGTGTGCCTGTGTAATCCTGTATTCTAGCCACCTGCGCAGAGAGAAAGGACATCCTTAACATCAGCACCCTTGACTGAACATTGTTCTGTTTGGCAGCTAATCAAAAAGCGAAATAAAAAAAAAGAAAAAGTGTGCTAACATTTTTCAAAAGCTTTGATATTATTGACATGATGGCATTTCGATTCAAACAATTATACTGTAATATTTTAGAGGGCTCTTCTAAACTATGGCCTACTTTTGAAGTGGTATTTCAAGCTTTCAATTCAGTATGCCTTTTGGTAGTGCTCAACATCACACTATTTAAAAATAAACTGGTATGCGTACTCTCTGCAATGACAATAAAGTTGAATCTAATCTAAACATAGTTGACCCACTAACATGGGCATAACCCACACACACACACACACACACACACACACAGATATTTAGCGAACAAGATTACCAGTAGACCAACTATTCCAACTGCCAGTAAACATTTCATTAGTCCAACTAAAAGAGAGTGGTGGGGCATGGATAAGCTAACAGCTATATTAACATGGATTGCTTTTTATTATTAACAATACCAAGGTAAAGAACATGTTTTATTCCCCAGTACATAGGGACAACTGGTATTATGTTGGTACTGCAAACACTCCTTCAAACACTCCTTTCATTGGCTCAGAGCATTGAATTACTGGGATTAATTTCCTCAACTCAATCCCCCTTAAAGTCTGTTAAACAGCAGCACTGCTGAAAACAGGTATTAACGAATGGCAAATTTGTAATTAAGTCCATCCCAACCAATTATCCTTATCACCATGACAAGAGTATGGACTGGCCAGTATTAAAACATGTCTTAGTATCTACAGGCCTACCCTGGCCCAAAAACAGTTCCATTTAGGAAGGTTATTATTTCGCAATTAATTCATCCCCAGTTGCTTTATACTTGGGCTGGGGAAGGCAGACTATTACTTTGGGCCAAGAACATACAAAACAGTTCGTATTTACTGCTTTACAGACTCTGTAGACGTGTATTAGCCGTTGACCTTGTCTACACATGTGAGAATCACATGACAGACAGAAGCACACGTGTGGCCTACATATCAACAATCACGCTCAGGCTTTTCACCCTGTCAGTTGGAGCAGAACAAGAGGAAATGGACAGACTTGCTGCTGGCACTAACGCCTCATTCTAGACATACAAGAGCTTTCAGAGTCTCTTAAAAGAAGCCCCCATCTGAAACGATCTGTGCCCAGGAACCACAAGTGATGAATTACATGGATGAGCTTTTTCTTGTAATATACTGTTATAAGAAATTGATAATTGAAGGCAATGCTTAATATATATTCCATATTCAATTAAATATCATATTTAACTTGACCTTATTCCAAAGCCTGAAGGCATATGACGAACTGAAATGAAAATGCCAAATTGTAATTGGCAAACTTATTTTTTTTTTAAACGTGTCCTGAGTGAAATTAGTAATGTGTTGAACTTAATGATGAATTAGAAAAATGCACAGCACCATAAGATGATTCATCCAGTAAGGAAATGAAAAAGTGAAATTAAATAGCTTGTTTAAAAGAGGACAACATGGAAGAAAATTGCATTGAGGTTTCCATTCAGGTTTCCTCAGCATAATGGCAGCATAATTAGCATTTTATTCATCAGTATACTGGTGCCTAATCAAGTGCCTATAGCACCTAAAGATGCACTGCATGCCTGTGTGAAATACATGAAAACTGAAGAAAAAAACACCATTACAATCCTGTATAGGACCACTGGTGGAACAGATGGCCTGCAGGCGAAACGTGGGCTGCTTTAATGTACTGTGTCTTGTTGCACTAGATTTAATCTGGTTCACCTCTGCTTATTGGCATATCTTGTGCTTTGCAATCTCTCATCTCTTACAACGGCTGTGGAGTCCCTAAACTGAAACAACAGGGGAAACCATCTCACTAATGCTATTGCACAATGCTAAATCACTCTAATACAGTTTCAGTGACGCTAGTCTGCCAAAGCACACTTCTGATGAGCCATTACGTAACGTCACATTCACTCTGGCTTCTGCTTGTAGTGTCTGCCACAATTGTCAGCAAGCCCATTGGCTAGATATGTTTGTCCATGCACAATAGGTAGACTAATAACAGATTCCATTCAAATTGCAATACAAGCTATACTTGTGTAACTGGCAATGGGATGTCAGCACTTATATAAATAATAATATTACAAATATGTTTCATTATATAATGTAATTGAACCATTGAAAAACAAAACAATAGTTTTGTTTCATTGCAACCTTTCCACTTAGGAATTGTTTTAATGAAGTTGCACTGTTCCAACAATCATTACCAAGAATGACAAAAAATAAAATGTAAAATAATACAATACTTACAGCTATGGAATGTGGCATAGGATTAAATCCACACTGGTTGCAGACAGCGTTCTTGCACTCAGTGCAGGTGCTATAGTTGGGAGGATCCTTGGAGCCCATGTTGAGTCCCACCTTACACAGTGGACAGGTGGACTGGCCTGCTTTAGGAGCAACTTGGGAAGCTGCTGCCTTTGAAGGCTCTGATGGAGCTTTGTCCATTTTAGCCTTTACTGATGGTGATGTCTTGGCCTGCTCAGGTTGCTCCGGCTTCTTCTCTTGCTCCGCTTTCTGGACAGCAGCTGGTTTGGTGTCCTTTGAAGCAGGAAGTTTTGGTGAGACTGGTGGAGTGGATTTTGGAGAAATAGGTATTGCAGGGGGTTTGGTGTTCTTTCCACTTTTTGGAGATGCTGGTGGTGTGGTCATCAAGGTGGATGCAGAGTTGAAGATGGAGGATCCAAAGCCAAACATCTTCCCAGTAACTGACTCTGTAGGCTTGGCAGATGTAGCTTGAGATTTAGCACCACCAAACCCAAAGAAGCTTCCCGTCTCTGGTTTGAGAGGCTGTGGTGGTGGTTCAGGTTTGGTCGGCGGAATCTCAGCTTTTGGAACCTTATTAAATGGTTTATTGGTCTCATCATGTGCAGGCCCTAGTTTAGCATCTGCTGTTGAAGCATTCAATGGTTCTACAGTTGGAGGTTTGAAAGCAGGCTGCTGTTGTTTATGCTGGTCAAGAGCTTGACCTTTTCCAGCCACCACTGCACCTGAAACGACCGTTTTACTTTGTGAAGATTCTGGTAAGAGTTTATCAATATTTTGGGTCAGAGTTGGCCTTTGAGCACCAGCCACAGGGATTCCAGGTGTGCCAAATTGTTTGTCTTTCTCTTGAAGAGCAGTGGGACTGGGAACTTTACTTGGTGATGTCATCATAGGTGGAACAGTTGGTTCAGATGCTCCTAATGCTCTCTGCATTTGGCAATTGAGGCAAAGCCACTCCTTTATCTGAAATAATGAGCATATGTGTCCAATTAAAGAACCTGTTTCTTCGCTACATATAACTCTATTTGACATAGTGGATCTATATTTTATGACTGTTGATTGTTTATTAGCAAATAGAAAGAAATACCCAGGACAATGGATTGACATACCTCTTTTGTATTCAGCATCGGATTAAATCCACACTGGTTGCAAACAGTGTTCTTACACTCAGTACAGGTGCTGTAGTTGGGAGGATCCTTGGAGCCCATGTTGAGTCCCACCTTGCAGAGTGGACAGGTAGACTGGCCAGCTTTAGGAGCAGCTTGGGAAACTGGTGCCTTTGGAGGCTCTGGAGCTTCGTCCAATTTAGCCTGTACTGATGGTGGACCCTTTGCCTGCTGAGGTTTCTCTGGCTTCTTCTCTTGGTCTACATTCTGAACAACAGGTGGTTTACTGTCCTTTGCGGTAGACATTTTGGGAGATGCTGGTGGTGTGGTTATCAATGTGGATGCAGAGTTGAAGATGGAGGAACCAAAGCCAAACATCTTTCCAGTAACCGACTCTGCAGGCTTGGTAGAAGCAGGCTTGGCTTTGGGACCCCCTAAGCCAAAGAAACCTCCGGACTCCTGTTTGACAGACTGAGTTGTGGGCACGGCAGACTTGGCAGGGGGAGCCCCAGTTTGTGAAGGCTGTTGTTTAGATTGTTGAGGAACTGACGGGGAAATCTCTGATGTTGATACATCTTGTGGAGGTGACTCTCTTTCTTTGTCAGTGGATATTGTCACAGGTTCCTTCGTTAGTGAGGGGTGTTTAGGTTTCTTGTCCTCAGTAGCAATTGATACTGCTTTCTGGTCCGTTGGAGTGGATGCAGGTTGATTAAACATTTGTACCGAAGATGGTTGTTGTTTAATCATAGGCAGGCCAGGTGGTTCTGAAACTCCAAGTGCTCTCTGCATTTGACAATTGAGGCATAGCCATTCTTTCACCTAAGGAGAAAAAAAAGATATACTTAGTTACATTGTATACATTGTTATTAATCGGATATGATTATTCAATTAACTAATGATGAATTAGTAATTCACAAAATCTCCGTATTTGAATGCCATTTGTGATATTGAATCCAGTAAGCCCAGACTATTTAGGTCCAAATTCATTTTACAAGAAGAAATATGTGACCACAGTTGTATTGCACACAATTGCTTACACTATTGATTTGTTTATATTTTTGGAGATAATAAAAAACAAGAAGAGTTTCAGTCAAATTACCTCCACTACTGTTGGCATAAGATTAAATCCACACTGGTTGCAGACAGTGTTCTTACAATCAGTACAGGTGCTGTAGTTGGGAGGATCCTTGGAGCCCATGTTGAGTCCAACCTTACAGAGTGGACAGGCGGACTGGCCTGCTTTAGGAGCAGTCTGGGAAGCTGCTGCCTTTGGAGACTCTGAAGGAGCTTTGTCCATTTTAGCCTTTACTGATGGTGATGTCTTGGCCTGCTCAGGTTGCTCTGGCTTCTTCTCTTGCTCTGCTTTCTGGACAGCAGCTAGTTTGGTGTCCTTTGAAGCAGAATGTTTTGGTGAGACTGGTGGTGTGGATTTTGGAGAAATAGGTGTTGTGATAGACATCTTGCGGGAAACCTGAGTTGGTGCAGACATCTTGCGTGAACTCGGTGGTGTTGTACGTGATTCATCTTGGACAGAAGATGTTATCAAAGTGGATGCAGAGCTGAAGATTGACGAACCAAAACCAAACATCTTCCCTGTAACAGAGTCTGTTGTATTTGAAGAAGCACGCTGAGATTTTGGACTTCCAAAGCCAAACAGTCCTCCAGATGTCTGATTTTCAGACAGAGGTGCTAGTGTGACAGATTCATCATGTTCCTTTGCACCTTTCTCGAGAGTGCCTGAAGTGCCTGTGGTTTCAGCCATATCCTTGGCTGAAACCACAGCTTTTGCCACATTCTGAAGTACCTTGGAGGTTCCATTGAGTGTTGCTTCCTTGGCCGGCTGTGGCACAGGGTTCGATGTCTCCTTAACCTGGGGCAGAGCAGGACTTGGTGTCTCTGTAACCGGTGGTGGAGCAGGAATTGTTTTCTCCTTGGCCAGTGGTGGACTAGGCCTTGGTGTCTCCCGAACAGAGGGTGGATCAGGAGTTGGTATCTCCCCAGCCTGTGGTCGAGAAGGACCTTGTAATTCTGTATCCTGGGGTGGAGCTGGACTTGGTGTCTCTGTGGTGTGGGGTGGACCAGGAGTTGTTGTCTCGCTGGCCTGTGGTGGAGAAGAACTTGATATGTCCTTGGCCTGGGATGAAGTAATAGTTGAAGTCTCATAGAGCTGGGATGGAGCAGGACCTGCTGTCTTAACCTGGGGTATTACTCGAGGAGCTGGAGTCTCTTTAGTTTGTGATGAGACAGGGGTGGCATGCTGTTCAGATGCAAGCACTTTGTTTGGTGATCCCTGCGGTTTCATGTATGGAGCTTTTTCAGGTTCAGAGGATGATAGAGCTCTTTGCATCTGACAGGTGAGGCAAAGCCACTCTCTGACCTAAAGCAACATTGATTATTTAGATTAGTGATACAGAACTGTGCATAGATTTAAACAAATGTGATACAATGGAGTTCTAAAACTCAGTCAGCCAAATTAATTACTTACCTCTTCTTCATTTGGTATGGGATTAAATCCACACTGATTGCAGACAGCATTCTTGCAATCAGTACATGTGTTGTAGTTGGGAGGATCCTTGGAGCCCATGTTGAGTCCCACCTTACAGAGTGGACAGGTGGACTGGCCTGCTTTGGGAGCAGCTTGGGAAGCTGCTGCATTTGGAGATGCTGATGGAGCTTTGTCCACTTTGGCCTTTACTGATGGTGAGGCCATGGCCTGCTGAGGTTGCTCTGGCTTCTTCTCTTGTTCCACTTTCTGGACAGCAGGTGGTTTGGTGTCCTTTGCGGCAGACAATTTTGGAGAAACTGGTGGTGTGGTTACCAAGGTGGATGCAGAGTTGAAGATGGAGGAACCAAAGCCAAACATCTTCCCAGTAACTGACTCCGCAGGCTTTGCAGCATCAGGCTGAGCCTTAGAACCTCCCAAGCCAAAGAAGCCCCCAGACTCCTGTTGTGTGCTCTGCTTTCGTCCCGTTTGACTGGTCTGGTCTGGAGGATTCTGAGGACCTGATGCCTTCTGGCTCTCCTGTGGTAATTTCTGACCAGGAGATGGACTCAACGGTTTCTGGCTCTCTAGTCCATTAGTAACGCCAGCCTTGTTTGGCTCTGCAGCTGTCATTGGCTGTTTTATTTGAGATGATCTGGCTATTTCAGAGATTACTTTCTTCTGGGGTTCAGGAGATGGAGAGACTTTCTTCGGTGAGGCCTGAGGTTTGACCGATGGTTGTCCTGGAGCTTCAGATGGTCCCAGAGCCCTCTGCATCTGGCAGGTGAGACACAGCCACTCCTTCACCTATGGAATTATACCCAGGTATACAACATATTACTTATAATGAATACAACATGTGTTGATTATAAAAGTATCTGTTTTTTGAATCTGATGTACAAAAAACCCAAATTACAATTTGACAAGGGGTGTAAAGAATACATGAAGAAATAAAGAGAAAGTGTGAATTACTCCTATAATCAGCGACGTGCACAGATAGACCCCAGGTAGTGCTCAAGCACATGCCCTTTTGCCCTCTGACCAAATACGTGCCCTTTTTGAAAATTTCATATTTTCATTTTTGAATGTTGCCCATGGCATAAATTCTCAATTAACAGCGTGTAATGCTCGTAAATTGCATTTGAGCCTCCCCCCACCGCTCCCTTTTCGACTTTCTTGTTGACGCAGCTGCCACACAAACTGAGTGCCCTGCAGCAGCATCCACGTGTCATGACAGCCAGGTAATGTAACGGTAGCGTTTGCCCTAAGCCAGTCGGCAAACTAACACAGCATTGTTTATCACTGTTGTGAAATTGGACCACTATTAAACATTTAAATAGAGCAGCAGTCAGCCTCGAGACCACCTGTCCTCTTAAACTCCGCGTGCGCGTGGACATTCCTTCCGTGCCCGACATTACTCTCAGGGGCTGTAGAAGGCTCATATTTGAAACTAGACTGAAAATCTGATATGAAACCTGAAGACTTACGGCATCCATTGGTACCAACTCTGTAATTTACCCCCTTGTCAGGAAAGGGGGTAAATAACGCTTGAAAGTTATGCTACATTTTGGCGAGGGAAACTGAGGGCCACTGACTGGCTACAGTCTGGTGAATAAATATCATCGCATAATGTTTGACCATTTTAGGGAGATTTTGCCTTAATTATCTTGCACAAAAATGATTTTGCTCATTTATCAATTGCATAATAATAATGCCAAGAAAGGACAGAATAAAAAACAGAAAGAAAGGGAGCTACAGCAGGCAGCCCAGGGAAGCAGCTCTCTGCTATCTTGGGTCAGGCCACCTACCAGCAGAGGATGAGGGAGATGTATTGCACCTGATACAGAACTCACCACAGATGAAGAAGAAAGGTCAGTCCAGAGCAGAGTCATGTTCAGGGACAACTGTCCGGGCCTTTACAATCTCAGATTTTAAAGCTGAACTGTTTAATTTTGTTGAAATCTCTTATAAGTCCACAATTAATTTTAACTACACAAAGTGGTTTGGCAATTCTAAATCAGACAAGAAGCTACATTAGCTGAATATTATTAAGCTATTTTCTACTAATCTTATATAAGTTAGGTCTACATTACAACACATGTAATGCATCAACTGTCACCAAGCAGTCTTACCCAAATTAACATCATATCATACTGTTGGTCTATTGGGAGCTACAGCAGGCAGCCCAGGGAACAGCTCTGTGCTATCCTGCAACAGGTCATCTGCCAGTAAGGAGGATGAGGGAGGTGTACTGCCAGACCATATCACAGATGAAGCAGAAATGTCCAGAGAGTCCAGAGAAGAGTCATCTGGCAGCTACAGAAACAATGCTCTCTGATGATCAAGACGAAGGGGAGGTGGAGGGGTGCCCTTTTTTTTTTACTTGAGCACCTGCCCCCCAAAATGTCTGTGCACTCCACTGCCTAGTATGAAGATGCTGATATTTGGAAAGGTACAAAGTGTATATGCATGAAGTAACATTGCATTGATGGAAACACATGTCGTCCTCCTACCTCTGTTTTAGTTGGCATAGGGTTAAATCCACACTGATTGCAGACAGTGTTTTTACAATCAGTACAGGTGCTGTAGTTTGGAGTATCCTTGGAGCCCATGTTGAGTCCCACCTTACAGAGTGGGCAGGTGGACTGGCCTGCTTTAGTAGTATCTTGGGGAGCTGCTGCCTTTGGAGACTCTGATGGGGCTTTGTCCACTTTGGCCTGTACTGACAGTAAAGACTTTGCCTGCTCTGGCTTCTTCTCTTGCTCTGCTTTCTGGACAACAAGTGTCTTGGTGTCCTTGGCGGGAGCCATTTTCGGAGAAACTGGTGGCGTGGTTATCAAGTTGGATGCAGAGTTGAAGATGGAGGAACCAAAGCCAAACATCTTCCCAGTAACTGACTCTGCAGGCTTTACAGCATCAGGCTGAGCCTTCGAACCTCCGAAGCCAAAGAAGCCCCCAGACTCCTGTTGTGTGCTCTGCTTTCGTCCAGTTGGATTGGTCTGGTCTGGAGGTTTCTGAGGACCTGACATCTTCCGGCTCTCCTGTTGTGTTTTCTGACCAGGAGATGGACTCAACGGTTTCTGGCTCTCTGATCCTTTAGCAACTTCAGCCTTGTTAGGATCTGCAGCTGGCATTGACTGTTTTCTTTGAGGTAATCCGGCTGAGTCAGAGATGACTTTCTTCTGTGGTTCAGAAGATGGAGAGACTTTCTTCTGTGAGGCCTGAGGTTTGGCCGATGGTTGCCCTGGAGCTTCAGACACTCCCAGAGCCCTCTGCATCTGGCAGGTGAGACATAGCCATTCCTTCACCTAGTCGAATGAAATGATCAGTCAGTATTGCGGGAATCAGATCAACATTCAGTGAAAATGAAACATATTACAATGACCAAAACAATGTAACATTCACTCGACAGTAATGGATTACAATTATTTGTATTTATTTCCTTGGTAGATAATCAAGATATTGGTGCCATATATAGGAAACTTTTTACCACAGGAGTCATAATTTAAATAACATGATTAATGAATAAGCATAAATATGATAAAATAATTAAAATGTGCAATGGAGCTGTAAACTTACTCCTGTGCTATTTGGCTGGGGGTTAAAGCCACACTGGTTGCAGACAGCATTCTTGCACTCAGTACAGGTGTTGTATTTGGGAGGATCCTTGGAGCCAATGTTGAGTCCCACCTTACACAGTGGACAGATGGACTGGCCTGCTTTAGGAGCAGCTTGGGAGGCTGCTGACTTCGGAGACTCTGATGGAGATTTGTCCAGTTTGGCCTGTAATGATGGTGAAGCCGTGGCCTGCTGAGGTTGCTCTGGCTTCTTATCTTGCTCTGCTTTCTGGATAGCAGCTGGTTTTGGGTTCTTTGCAGCAGACATTTTTGGAGAAACTGGTGGTGTTGTGATCAAGGTGGATGCAGAGTTGAAGATGGAGGAACCAAAGCCAAACATCTTTCCAGTAACTGACTCTGGAGGCTTTGCAGCATCAGGCTGAGCCGTAGAACCTCTGAAGCCAAAGAAGCCCCCGGACTCCTGTTGTATGCTCTGCTTTCGTCCAGATTGATTGGTCTGGTCTGGAGGGTTCTGAGGACCTGACGCCTTCCGGCTCTCCTGTGGTGTTTTCTGACCAGGAGATGGACTAGATTGTTCTTGGCTCTCTAATCCTTTAGCAACTTCTGCCTTGTTTGGATCTGCAGCTGTCATTGGCTGTTTTCTTTGAGGTGATCCAGCTGATTCAGAGATTACTTTATCCTGGGGTTCAGGCGATGGAGAGACTTTATTCAGTGAGGTCTGAGGTTTGACTGATGGTTGTCCTGGAGCTTCAGATGCTCCCAGAGCCCTCTGCATCTGGCAGGTGAGACACAGCCATTCCTTTACCTATGGAATTAAAATATTCTGTCAGTATTAACGTTAACAGATGAACATTAAGTGAAAATGAAACATATTTCAATTACAAAAGTAATGTAAGATTAACTTAAAAGTGATAAATTACAATTAAATGTACTGATTTCCATGGTAGATTATCAAGATATTGGTTTCACATGCAAGATAATTTTCAGCATGATACATAGTCATAATTTCAAGAAAATTATGAAATAATAAGAAGTAACATGATAAAGATATCGAAAAGTAAAAATGCAGTTTTAAACTTACTCCTGTGCTATTTGGCTGGGGGTTGAATCCACACTGGTTGCAGACAACGTTCTTGCACTCAGTACAGCTGCTGTAGTTGGGAGGATCCTTGGAGCCCATGTTGAGTCCCACCTTACACAGTGGACACGTGGACTGGCCAGCTTTAGGAGCAGCTTGAGAAGCTGCTGCCTTTGGAGGTTCTGATAGAGTGTTGTCCACTTTAGCCTTTACTGATGGTGAGGCCTTGGCCTGCTGAGGTTGCTCTGGCTTCTTCTCTTGCTCTGCCTTCTGGACAGCAGCTGGTTTGTTGCTCTTTGCAGGAGACATTTTTGGAGAAACTGGTGGTGTTGTTATCAAGGTGGATGCAGAGTTGAAGATGGAGGAACCAAAGCCAAACATCTTCCCAGTAACTGACTCTGCAGGCTTTGCAGCATCAGGCTTAGAACTTCCGAAGCCAAAGAAGCCCCCAGACTCCTGTTGTGTGCTCTGCTTTCGTCCAGTTGAATTGGTCTCGTCTGGAGGTTTCTGAGGACCTGACATCTTCTGGCTCTCCTGTGGTGTTTTCTGACCAGGAGATGGACTCGACTGTTTCTGGCTCTCTGGTCCTTTCCTTTGAGGTGATTCGGCTGACTCAGAGATTAATTTCTTCTGGGGTTCAGGAGAAGGAGAGACTTTCTTCAGTGAGGCCTGAGGCTTAATTGATGGTTGTCCAGGAGCTTCAGATGTTCCCAGAGCCCTCTGCATTTGACAGGTAAGACACAGCCATTCCTTTACCTATGGAATGATATCCAGTTATACAATATATTAATTACAAGAAGTCAATAATGTATTTGATTCTGAACTTAGTCCATTTCAGATAGTATAAAAACACAAATACACAAATAAATGAGAAAGTGAAATGTATACTTGCAATGAAGATTGTAATGTGAAGGTATGAACTTAATCTGCGTGAAATAATGTTCAATAGACTGAAATGCATTTTGTCCTACCTCTGTTTTAGCTGGCATTGGATTAAATCCACACTGGTTACAGACAGTGTTCTTACAATCAGTACAGGTGCTATAGTTGGGAGGATCCTTGGCGCCCATGTTGAGTCCCACCTTACAGAGTGGACAGGTAGACTGGCCTGCTTTAGGAGCAGCTTGAGAAGCTGCTGCCTTTGGAGACTCTGATGGAGCTTTGTCCATTTTGACCTGTAATGATGGTGAGGCCTTGGCCTGCTGAGGTTGCTCTGGCTTCTTCTCTTGCTCTGCTTTCTGGACAGCAGCTGGTTTGGTGTCCTTGGCGGCAGACAATTTTGGAGAACCTGGTGGTGTGGATATCAAGGTGGATGCAGAGTTGAAGATGGAGGAACCAAAGCCAAACATCTTCCCAGTAACTGACTCTTTGTCAACTTCAGATATAGGTGGCTGCACTGCAGGTGTGGACTGTTTTTTCGGAGGGGATTGTGATGGTGAAGCTTCCATCTTGTTTTGATCGTTCTGCAGGCCTATTACTTTCGTCTGAGGTTCATGTGGTTTAGGGATGTCTTTATTCTGGGGATCAGAGGCAGTGTGTAGTTTATTAGGTGACAGCTGTGGCTTCATGAATGGAGTTCCAGGAGGCTCTGATGCTCCTAGTGCTCTGTGCATCTGGCAGTTGAGACATAACCATTCCTTCTGAAAACAAAAAACAGTAGACACGTTGTTACAATGAATGCAATTGAGATAGTTTTCCAATAAAAATACAAAATATAAAAAATAGATGATTATCTGCCATTGCATGATTGGTAACTATATCTGAATCTTTTAATTTCCTCACATCTGCTACATTTGGCTGGGGGTTGAAGCCACACTGGTTGCAGACAGTGTTCTTGCACTCAGTACAGGTGCCGTAGTTGGGAGGATCCTTGGAGCCCATGTTGAGTCCCACCTTACAGAGAGGACAGGTGGACTGGCCTGCTTTGGGAACAGCATGGGAAGCTGCTTCCTTTGAGGGCTCTGATGGAGCTTTGTCCACTTTGGCCTGTACTGATGGTGAAGCCTTGGACTGCTGAGGTTGCTCTGGTTTCTTCTCACCCTCCAGTATCTGCACAGTTGGTGGTTTAGCTTCCTTTGAATGTGGCAATTTAGGAGAAACCATGGGTGTACTATTGGGGGAGATGTTGGGGACTGCTGATAACCTGCGGGAACCTTGAGTTGGTCCAGACATATTACCAGAACCTGGTGGTGTTTTACTGGACTCCTCCTGACCAGATGATGCTAACAAAGTGGACGCTGAGCTGAAAACAGATGAACCAAAGCCAAACATCTTCCCTGTAACAGACTCAGTTGTTTTGGAAGTATCAGGCTGCATTTTGGGACCAATGGCATCCAAGATACCCCCTTGTCTCTTCTGTGCATCTGGAACAGATGGATTACTCTGGTCAGTCAGTTTTTGCAGATCTGATATATTTTGGATCTCATGTGATATCTTCTCACCAAGAATTTTACCTGCTACTTTCTGAATCTCTGCTTTATTGTCAGCAACTTTTGAGACTTTATGAGGAGATACATGGGTTTTTGTTGGTATTTCAGATGCATTCGAAGCCCTCTGCATCTGACAGGTCAGACATAACCACTCCATTACCTGTAAGACAGTTGTGTATAAAACCAGCAATATCAACAACAGTGTGCATATCGAGGCTACATTTAGTAGACATCAAGAAAATAGTAAATTAGCCAAAACAAAAGTTGGATTTGACTTAATGAATTACACCCAAATAAGCTTGCCAGATTGCCAACATTTGTCAACAAAAGACTACTGATACATTGTGTTTCTTACCCCTGTTTCATTTGGCATGGAGTTAAATCCACACTGGTTGCAGACAGCATTCTTGCACTCAGTACATGTGCTGTAGTTGGGAGGATCCTTGGAGCCCATGTTGAGCCCCACCTTACACAGTGGACAGATAGACTGGCCGGCTTTAGGAGCAGCTTGGAAAGCTGCTGCCTTTGGAGACTCTGATGGAGCTTTGTCCACTTTGGCCTGTACTGACGGTGAAGGCTTGGCCTGCTGAGGTTGCTCTGGCTTCTTGTATTGCTCTGCTTTTTGGACAGCAGCTGGTTTGGTGTCCTTTGCAGGAGACATTTTGGGAGAAACTGGTGGCGTGGTTATCAAGGTGGATGCAGAGTTGAAGATGGAGGAACCAAAGCCAAACATCTTCCCAGTAACTGACTCTGCAGGCTTTGCAGCATCAGGCTGAGCCTTAGAACCTCCGAAGCCAAAGAAGCCCCCAGACTCCTGTTGTGTGCTCTGCTTTCGTCCAGTTTGATTAGTCTGGCCTGGAAGTTTCTGAGGACCTGACGTCCTCCGGCTTTCCTGTGGTGTTTTCTGACCAGGAGATGGACTCGACTGTTTCTGGCTCTCGGGTCCTTTCTCAGCTGCCACTTTGGCTTCCTTTTTCACATGTGTAGAGATTTCATTTTCGGAAGAACGTGGTGGCAAACTCTCCGCTTTCAGAGAAGCAGCAATAACTTCTGTGACTGTCTTTTGACTATCCTTTGAATTAATTGGGAGGTTCTTGAGTTTGTCAGCTGCATTAGGAACTTTATTGGGTGAGGCTGCTTGTTTCATCATCGGTGTTCCAGGAGGCTCGGTTGCTCCTAATGCTCTCTGCATCTGGCAGTTGAGACATAACCACTCCTTCACCTAAATTAATGAAATCATTTTGTCAGCATCACTATCAACAAGTCAGAATTCACTGATATTGAAACATATTTCAATGACCAAATGGCAATTCATTTAATTTGGGCTAGTTGTTTTTCGTTGCTAGATTTCAGATAAGATATTTTGTTGAAATACAAAAGCATTTTAGCTATAGCATAAAAGGCATCATTTAAATAAAACAATGGATGAATTAGGATTGATGTGCTAAAAATAAAAGATTTAGCAGCGCAGTTGAAAACTTACCCCTACGCTGTTTGGCTGCGGGTTGAAGCCACACTGGTTACAGACAGCGTTCTTGCACTCAGTACAGGTGCTGTAGTTGGGAGGATCCTTGGAGCCCATGTTGAGTCCCACCTTACAGAGTGGACAGATAGACTGGCCTCCTTCAGCAGCTTGGGAAGCTGCTGCCTTTGAATATTCTGATGGAGCTTTGTCCACTTTGGCATTTACTGATGGTGATCCCTTGGCCTTCTCAGGTTGCTCTGGCTTCTTATCTTGCTCTACCTTCTGGACAGCAGCTGGTTTAGTGTCCTTTGCGGCAGACATTTTCGGAGAAACTGGTGGTGTTGTTACCAAGGTGGATGCAGAGTTGAAGATGGAGGAACCAAAGCCAAACATCTTCCCAGTAACTGACTCTGCAGGCTTTGCAGCATCAGGCTGAGTCTTAGAACCTCCGAAGCCAAAGAAGCCCCCAGACTCCTGTTGTGTGCTCTGCTTTCGTCCAGCTTGATTCATTTGGTCTGGAAGTTTCTGAAGACCTGACTCCTTCCGGCTCTCCTGTGGTGTTTTCTGACCAGGAGATGGACTCGACTGTTTCTGGCTCTCTGGTCCTTTAGCAACTTCAGCTTTGTTTGGATCTGCAGCTGTCATTGGCTGCTTTCTTTGAGGTGATCCAGCTGATTCAGAGATTACTTTCTTCTGGTGTTCAGGAGATGGAGAGACATACTTTGGTGAGGCCTGAGGTTTGACCAGTGGTTGCCCTGGGTCTTCAGACGTTCCCAGAGCCCTCTGCATCTGACAGGTGAGACACAGCCACTCCTTCACCTGTAGAGTAATACACAGATATACACAACATATGAATAACTGGCAGTATTACATTCAGCAATCAGACAGAAGCTACTCTGCTTCCACTAAATTACTGAGGGAGAGGGATGATTAAGTCAATATTTCCTGAACACAAATATTGAAAATGTTTTGTTTCTCATAATTTATTGTGAATCTATTGAAGATGTATTATTAAAATAAAATTAAAATCATTAAGTTATATATTTTTGTTCATGTGATGCATGATTTACATATGTAATTGAATTGTGATTCATTGTGATTGAATACTTGAACTGGTGAACGTAAATCACAATCACAACTTTTTAATCTGGAAAAAATCTCCAAATGTAACTGTTCACATAATTACATCTAAAAAAAATCAGAACAATATATCATGACAAAGTATGAATAGATACATTTAATAACAAGTGAGTAACATTAATTGAGGAGGATTATTATGAAAATATGACAGCGCTTTATAATGTCAAATGAAATTATTAGAAATTCTTTTAGGTAAAATGCAACAGTTGTAAAGACAGAGAGCAGAAGAGAGCAAGATTTGTAAACGAAACAACTAAATTCATGCCCTCCCTCACTGCTCCCTATGTCGTTTTGTTTCTCCGCCAGTGAGAAGTGGTGCATTTCATGCACCTGTGATTGACAAAAATGGATTCCATAAACCAATCTGGGAAGAGATGCTACAATTCAGAAATAAGCAGGGGGTGGCTCATACAGAGGCAGTCAACAACACCACTTTTACCACTAATTTTTTTACCACTAATAGTGATGCTACTAACAAATGACATTCAAATAATAGCTCTTAAATCTTCCCTTCAGCAACTTTAAAAGCAAACAATTGTATATGTAGTCTTACCGCGGATTTATTTGGCATGGGATTAAATCCACACTGGTTGCAGACAGCGTTCTTACACTCAGTGCAGGTGCTGTAGTTGGGAGGATCCTTGGAGCCCATGTTGAGCCCCACCTTACAGAGTGGACAGGTAGACTGGCCTGCTTTAGGAGCAGCTTGGGAAGCTGCTGCTTTTGGAGACTCTGATGGAGCTTTGTCCATTTTAACCTGTAATGATGGTGAGTCCTTGGCCTGCTGTGGTTGTACTGGCTTCTTCTCTTGCTCTGCTTTCTGGACAGCAGCTGGTTTGGTGTCCTTGGCGGCAGACATTTTCGGAGAAACTGGTGGTGTGGTTACCAAGGTGGATGCAGAGTTGAAGATGGAGGAACCAAAGCCAAACATCTTCCCAGTAACTGACTCTGCAGGCTTTGCAGCATCAGGCTGAGCCTTAGAACCTCCGAAGCCAAAGAAGCCCCCAGACTCCTGTTGTGTGCTCTGCTTTGGTACAGTTTGATTGGTCTGGTCTGGAGGTTTCCGAGGGCCAGACGCCTTGTGGATCTCCTGTGATGTTTTCTGACCAGGAGAGGGGCTCGACTGTTTCTGGCTCTCTGGCCCTTTAGCCCCAGCCTTGGCTGGCTGTGATGCCACTGTAGATGGCCGTGTTTGAGCAGAGCCTGTTATTGATGTCTCCTTTTGTGCGGATGCTTTCATAGAAGAGGCCTGTGGTTTTATAGACGGTGGTCCATCCGTATCCATTGCTCCTGAGGCTCGCTTCACCTGGCAGTCAAGACAAAGCCACTCCTTTCCCTGTTCATTTCAGAAACACACATCAATGCAGGTTTTAAATCAGTTATTATTCAAACACAGCAGACACAGGATAGCATGGTGGAAATCCAACGTTTTCTGCAAAAGTGATCAGCATTATAGTTAACCTAATAAGAATAAAATACCCTGGAATATTCCTGAAAAACTGAAGAATCCCATATATCCACATTATCTAACCCAATGTGTGCAATGAGTGATTTAACAGTATTTTTTTAAACAAAAACAAAGTTGTATTCATTGAATTAATTGTTCATGTGGGTTTCCCTTCCCCCTTCTTATTGTGAAGCCTAAACATTGATGTCATGTCATGACATGTCTGTTTAAGATGTAGAATATTTGTAGTAAACACACAATATGCATGTACACTTATAAGCCAAATCTTAGTTATGTGTGTATTGTATTTAATACAGTCCTAGTATCATCTGTAAATGGCAAGGTAATAATGGTTTACATCAAGGTGTACTCGGTGCTGATACAACATATGAGCATCCTCGCAATTAATCCACAACACAAAAATTGAAAGGCCAACATTTAACGACACGCCTGCTAGTGGCAGCATCACTCCTCCAATTTCCAATATGGACGTTAGGGATTTGTAACACTTTGAGCACACAAACGTGGATAGAGCGGAAACATCAAGGCGCCTTTGGGCTGTTCTTGGCGATCTCGCTTACTAGGGTGGTGTGCATTGAATTACAGAGTCAAGTGTCAATGGCTTTGTGCTGCTGAGCATAAGCTAGAAGATGCTGTGACGTTTCCCAGCAGCCAGCCTGACGTTCCCCCTTTGCGCTCAATGCACCGGTGAGAGAGGTGTGGCGTCATTCCTGAAGAGCTACTCATGTGCAAGACGGACTGAATAGAACTACTCTACCAGTGGTCCACATGCCGTGTTTATGTTGATCCTTGGACAGCAATGACATCCGTGATAGATAGTCAGATTGTAGTACTGCTCGGTGTCTGAATCGACCATACATCACCGGAGATAAGGTTGATAAGGTTCATTAATTAAGGTTGAAGATGTTATTAATTATGTATTCATATTTCAAATGCCTGCCATGAGCAAACGTCTATACACATAGCCTACAAAAAACTAAATCAATGAATCAATAGTGCTTTCGATGATTAATGCTTACTAAAAAGATATTCTGGCCCCGCAAGGTAATTTACTCCTGACATATCCATCTCTATAGTCCTATGACTATGCTGAACTATTTGAACCATGGATAGATCAGCTAATCATTTAAGAGTAACCTGAAACAGGTTGAAAGGTCACATTGCTCTATCTGCATTAATCTCATAGTGTGATCTTCAAATGTGCTGAAGGTCCTATATGTAAGAATGATGAACTCTTTCAGGAACTATATGAAGCAATTCATATGCATACATCGCCAGGATTTGAACAGGTTGTGATTGAGCTTAGAAAATGTCAAATCCAATTGAACTGGGTCAGTTTTGTAGGGAGAAATAAAGAGGTGATGTGTAAGTGTGGATTATGGCAATATGTCAGTTCTTTCATAGCCTTTTAACTTCATATATAATCATATAGAAACAAGGTTTCTATATGATTAGACCTTAGTTTATGATTAGAATTGTCTCAACCCATGTCGCTCGCGATCCAGTGCTCTGAATGCACAACCTTGAGCAGGCTGAAGTTCACTGAAGTTCACCGGCCAGTAATGACAAATAAATAATGATTCTCACATATGCTACCTTTAAACATAGACTTAAATATGTGAAATACGAGGGTACATTTGTTCTCTATTATTGTATTAATAATGTGTGACTGTGGTGTTTTCATTTGGTCTTACCCCAACATTTGGCATTGGACTAAATCCACACTGGTTACAGACAGTGTTCTTACAATCAGTACAAGTGCTGTAGTTGGGGGGATCCTTGGAGCCCCTGTTGAGTCCCACCTTACAGAGTGGACAGGTAGACTGGCCTGCATTTGCCTTCGGAGACTCTGATGGAGCTTTGTCCACTTTAGCCTGTACTGATGGTGAGGCCTTGGCCTGTTGAGGTTGCTCTGGCTTCTTATCTTGCTCTGCTTTCTGGACAACACTTGGTTTGGTGTCTTTTGCGGCAGACATTTTTGGAGAAACTGGTGGTGTTGTTATCAAGGTGGATGCAGAGTTGAAGATGGAGGAACCAAAGCCAAACATCTTCCCAGTAACTGACTCTGCAGGCTTTGCAGAATCAGGCTTAGAACCTCCGAAGCCAAAGAAGCCCCCAGACTCCTGTTGTGTGCTCTGCTTTTGTCCAGTTTGTTTGGTCTGGTCTGGAGTTTTCTGAGGAACCGATGCCTTCCGGCTCTCCTGTGGTGTTTTATGACCAGGAGAGGGACTCGACTGTTTGTGGCCTTTAATAGCCTCTGACACAGATGACGGTTCTCTTGGTTTCAGCGGCGCTGCTGTATTGGGTGAACCTGGGGTAGAGGTGACTCCTTTGGGGGATGGAGGAGAAGGATTCTGTGTCTGCTTTTGGGTTGTGACGGCTTTGTTGGGTGAAGGCTGGCGTTTTGAAGGTACAGCGGGTTCAGGAGCTCCGGAAGCTCTTTGCATCTGACAGGGAAGACACAGCCACTCTTTCCCCTATGGAAAAAGATACACAAAGCAACAAGGTTTGTGTTTTCACAAAGATAAGCAATACGGATTACATAATGCAGGAACGGCTTCACAATTGGATGTTATCAGTAACTGTAATCTGCTGCTAAACAATGCGTTGCATTAACCACCATTTGATTCCTCATATATATGGTAATTCCATTTGTTTTGAATATTTCATTGTTTTATTTGCCAATAAGGTTTTTAAGCAACCAAAATGTGATATGCATATTATAAAACTGAGCTCTTATGTGCCTTTTTATAAACCATTGTGTATTACACGGTTGGGCAGAGGCACATAACATTGTAGAAAATATGAAAGGATTGGTATCTGGTGTCTTTGTGCAGAAAATGGTCATGGCTTGTATAAAATCACCTCACGTTACCAAGCCAAACTGTGCTGCCAGTTAGATGTCATCATTAAGTGTGTATATAGGCAGGGCAATGAAACATACCTTCTGTGCAATAAAATGGAACAAAAAAATAAACCAAAACAAACCAAATATTTGTCATGGAACTGAAACTACAGCAACGCTTCATCATCAATATTCAAAATATATTCATTTTAACAATAAATAGAGGGAAAATGAAAACAAAACAGCTGGCATGAAACGAGATGTATGCATGTTTTATGAGTTGTATTTGGAAAGTACAATCAAGAAAATCAGTAGAAAATCAAAATAAACACATCAGATGGCACATGCGAAGACGCAGGCTGTACTCACGGCTGAATCCGGGGGGCTGAAGCCACAGAAGCTGCACACTTGGGTTTTACACTCGGTGCACGTGTTGTAGTTGGGCGGCTCCTGACTGCGCAGGTTCAGCTCCGTCGTCATACACACGGGACACAGGGCCACGGCTCCAGAGGCGTTAGATCCCCGGGGTTGCTTTCCTGGGCCAGCAGGTTCCTTTGAACCCCGATCCCCTCGAGGAGCACGTTTATCCGAAGGAGACTGCTGGTCGGGTGTAGTCCTGCGAGCGCTCTGAGGCTGCCCGACTTTAGGTGACCCTTGCTGGGATGCAGGTTTCACACCTTGCTGCGGTACCTCTGATCTCGGTTGAGTTCCACCTTTAGGAGATCCTTGTTGTTTCTGATGTTCTGGTGGTGATCTGGACTTAGGAGAGGCCTGCTGCTGGTCTCCCTTAGAAGAAGCCTGTTGTTCACCCTTAACTGCTTCGACTTTCGGCGAACGTTGTTGCTGTTGTTTTTGTTGTTGTTGTTGCGGACCAAGTTTCCCTGGAGCTTTGGGTTGTTCCTCAGATTTTGCTCCCGCTTTCTGAGCCGCCGCTTGACCACTATCCTTGGCCAGGTGACCCGCCTGTCCGTTCCCCTGCTGCTTAGGTTTTGGGGGACCCTGCCCAGCTTTCTGAGGGCCCCGGGGCTGCTGTGTGGGGCCTTTGCCCGGGCCCGTCCCAGTCTCCATCTGCTGCGCCCCGGGCGCCTTCGCTGCCTGCTGAGCAGCGGCTGTCTTCTTCGGATCCCTCTCTCCGCCGTCGTCCCCGAAGCGGCCCAACTTGTTCACCGCCGAGGACACGGCGCTCAGGGGATTAGACCCGCTGAGGAAATTAGAGGAGAACATTGTGGGGTCTTCGTCCTCCTCTTCCTCCTCTTCCTCCTCCTCCTCCTCCTCCTCCTCCTCCTCCTCCT